>CANXYC011186694.1:0-41901 GCA_948193065.1 Aleurites moluccanus
TATATATATATATATATATACCAGTTTGATTCTGATCGAACCTTTGATCCTTTGATTATCTGTTTTCACCGATTTCATCGATTTTTTAATCGGTCCGATTCTAAAAATATTACATCCATATAAGATTGGCAAAAAATAAAGAAAAAAAAAATCCCGAGATCTTTATACTTTCTATTTTTTATTATTAACTCCTTATAATTTATTTTTTATTAATTAAATCCTGTATTTTTTATTTTTTGATATATTATATATTATTTTTTACGGAGTTTGATGGAGTTTGATGGAAATAAACTATTCGCACCCGTCCAAAAAAATAAAAAATGTTAACTATAATTTAAGAAGCTGACATGGAAAATAAAAAAGAAAATTAAAAGGCATAAATTATTTTTTAAACACCCAAAACGGCATCAGTTTCACCACTTCTTCTTCACCCCCATTATTCCCGCTCATTGGCATTTTACCATCATACTTTTCTTCTACGTGCAACAGACAATGAAATGAGAAAATCCCAAAACCTAAATCACCAAATTCTAGTAAAATGCAAAGAAACATGCAACAAATAGAAATGAGAAAACCCAAATCACCACAAACAGATAATCTTACAAAAGTATAATCAGTCGAAGACGGCCATGATAAGCCAGCGGCGAAACATCCTCCGACGCTTACTGTGGTGGTTATGGGTCTGTCTATGAATTGTTACGTTCTTGACCTCAAGTCGGCGCTATCTCTCGCATCTGTATCGACCGTGATGGTGTTGGGTACATAACTTCTCGCTCAAAGGACTCGGCTGAAGCTGCCCTTGACGCCTCCTTTGGCATCACTGTTGATTCCAAAAAAGTTTGCACTTCACTTCTCACTCTCAATTTAATTCTAGTAATATGCCTCTGGTTGCTGAGAGAATAAAATTTTGAAAAATTTCAAAACCCTAATTTTCAATAATTTGGGCAATTGGGTGAAATTGAGTTCGTCTTCAAAGCATCTAACTTATTAAGTGATTTGGAATAATTTGTGGCATATGATACCTTACTCCTTGACTTACTTAAATCATTCCCACCATTGTGAGGATCACCGAATCCATGTTTTGATGATTTCTCTTTTTTGTTTTTTGTTTTTTTTCTAGCAGCAACCCAACATAGATGCTCAAGGTGATGTAGGTAGAATGGTTGAAATTATTGGTGATATTTCACTTGAAGAGCAACATTTAAGGATTGAGAATGTTCTATTAAAAGATGAGTCAGTGCATGTTTGGTAAAGTTTTTCTATATAATTTTTAATATTTTAATTTTTAAAAATTATATTAAATCATTTGATTTTTTTTTTATTTTATTTTTTTTATAGTTATTAATTAATAAAAAAATTATTGTTTGGAGTTTTTTTAAAAGAAATTTTAATTGAAGTTTTTTTTAAAAAAAAATTATTTATTTAAGTAAAAAAATTAAATTAATCTGTAAAAGTAATATTTAAATAAAAAAATAAATATTAATATTTATTATTAATAATTATTAAATATATCAATAATTAATAATAATTTTATTAAATATTTATAATAATTAATTATTATATTAATTATCATTAACAATTAATAATTAAATCAAATGAGATTTTAAATCTATCTGTGCCCTTGCTTAAATCCTTGAGTGAAGGAAAGTTTTGTTCCTTTACTCTCTCTCTCTTTTTTCTTTTTAATTATTATAACTATTAAACTGTGCCTTTTAGAAGCAAATAGCATGTTTTATTTCTTTTTTTATTTTTTCATTATCCTAATATTTAATCAGCATCTTTATTTTTATGAATACGCTTTTAAACGTGCGTATATTTTATTTTTATTAAATCTCATTAAAAGTTATATAATATATTAAAAATTAAAAATTAAAAAATTTAATCTATAAAAATAACAATAAAGAGTTATTAACGAAAAATAAAAGAGTATAACAGCATCGGGATACTTTTTTCCATATAAAAAAAAATTCATTACTCGTGTGCTTCTTTAATAATTTAAAAAATATATATATATTTATCATACATACATGTAAGATTACATTGTCCATTGATGACATGACATGACCCATTGAGTCATCAATGTCATGACTCATGTTTTTTTTCTATATAAAAAAAAAAATTCATGACTCATGTGCTTCTTTTATAATTAAAAAAAAAAAATTCTTTATCATACATCCATGTAAGATTAATTACATTGCCCATTGATTGCTAAATAGAACGGCCAACCCTGGAATCTATTTACACAAGGAAAAAAACCACGGTAATTAAATTTAGAATAAAATATTATTTAATTTTTGAGATTTAGTGAAATTAATATTTAAATATTTATATTTATAAAAAATAATTATTAAATTTAACAATTAGTTATTTCATCGATTTTTTTTAAATTTTTTATTAAAATAAATTAAAAATTAAATAAAAATAAATTAATATAAATTATTTTTTTAAAATATCTTCATTTTTAACCTTTATATTTTTTTTTTCATTTTTTTATTTTCTTTTTATTTTCCTTTATAAAAAAATTCATATTCATATAATTTTTTTTTATGCTTAATTAATAAATTAATTGTGTAAATTTTAGGTTTATTGAAATTAAATGAAGTAAAATTTGTATGTGAGTGTTATGATTATTGAAATTATGTGAAAAAATAAAAGTTTGATTATAATAAAAAATAAAAAAAATTTGAGTTAAATTTTAATAGAATGACATAAAAAAAATTTGATGAAAAATTATAAATATTTTCGTCTGTTTAATGATATTTAACGGTCAAATAAACGTATAGACTAATTATTATAACGGAATCAAACATTAAAGATTCAACAATTATTTTTTAAAAATATAAAACTTAAATATTAATTTTACTAAATATCAAAAATTAAATAATATTTTAACTTTAAATTTAAGTAGGGGGTCCCTGTTTCCTACAAATATTAAAATATTCTCTAAATCTAAAAGGCCTGAAATTTAAATCTTAATTGATGTTTAATAATCTCCTTCAACATATAAAATGGTGTCTAAATTTTAAAGTGGGCTAATTGTTATTTTCTTAGATTGATCAAATAAACTAAATTTTTTTAATTTTTAAAAAATATGTTAACTTTTTTCCTTATGAATGTTCTATATTAATATTTTTTTATTTAATTTTATTATTAGTTAATTTTAAAATAATCAATAAAGACAGTAAAAAAATAAAAATATCTTTACTCTTTATTTTTAATTAATTACATTTTATTTTTATTTTAAAAAATATTTTTTATTTAAAAAATAATTTATGAAGAAATTAAATTATTCTTTTTAAATTTTTTAATATAAATAAAAAATTTTATTTTTAAATTTATCAAAAAAATATGAAAAATTATTTTTTAAAATAAAATAAAATATAATTAATTAATTAAAAATAAAAAATAAAAATATTTTTATTTTTTAATATTTAATTAATTATTTTAGAATTGATTAATGATAAAATTGATCTAATAATATATTATGAAATTTAATATATTTTTAAAAAAATATAAAAAATTTAATATATTAAATTATTTTATAAAAGAAAAATAATAATAATTTTTTTTTAAAATTTTAGAATTCAAGTAATTAGCGTTCAGAAAAAAAAAAAAAAACCAGATTCTAATCCTTGTCTAGCTTTAAAAAGAAATATATTACGGGCTTGTAGAAATCAAGTAAATGGAAAATCTTTTTCAGTATTCTCCTATCGAATTTAGGGTCCCACTGTCTGTCACAGTAAATAATAATTAATAAAACCAGGTGATACGACAACAGACAAAAGTGGGGCTATTTTAAAAAGATTTGCAAAGATCTCAACAAATTTAAGATCTTCAGAATCTAACCTTTATACTCTCTCTTTCCTCGTTGTTTAAAGCGATACCCAAATCTTTCGCTTTCCCATTTCTCTCGCTTTGCTATATAATAGCACTCCGCATTAATCTCTTTATTATCAAATCTTCTACTTGCTTCTTTACATATTCTCTGATTAGATGGCGACAACCGTTGACGTTTTCAGGCGGAGTTTGGTGGAGGAAGTCGGAGTTTCAAATGGGTCTCCATCTGTTTCTGAGGAGCTTCATGTTCTTGCTGTTGATGATAGTATTATAGACCGGAAAGTTATTGAGCGGTTGCTTAGGATCTCTTCGTGTAAAGGTTAGTTTTTTATTTTTTAAACGTTTCTTTAACTTTGTAGAAATTGGGATTTTGTATTTGGGTTTTGAGAGCTGATTTTAATTGGGTATTTGCAGTAACCGCTGTTGAGAATGGGACTAGAGCTCTCCAATATCTTGGATTGGATGGAGAGAAAAACTCTGTTGGTTACAATGTAAGTAAAAAAGGTGAAAAACCCTTTTTTTTTGTTGGATTTCTGTTTGTTTTCTGAGAAATTTGAATGGAAAGGTACTAATGGTTTATGTTGATTTTTGGATTTTGATTATAGAATTTTAAAGTGAATCTCATAATGACGGATTACTCCATGCCCGGTATGACAGGATATGAACTACTCAAGAAGATCAAGGTATAACTTTCAGTGTTCTTTTTCTCTTATTGCTCTTTGAAATTTTTACTTGTCGAGAAACTAAAAGAATTGAAAAGAAAATTATTAATTTGTAAGTTAATTTGATTTATATTTTAATGGTTTATTATTAATTTTAATTTTGAACAGGAATCATCTGCTTTCAGGGAGATACCAGTAGTGATCATGTCTTCTGAGAACATCATGACTCGAATTGATAGGTAAATACCATTTCTTTTACCTTATTTTTATTTAGTAATAGTTTCTTAATCAAAACACAATTATATGATCATTGGAAAAATACAGGGGAAAAGAGGGATTAATTTGATAATTAAGCTAAAAACACATTTTTTATGACATATTAGAGGGCAAAATAATTACATGATTAGAGTGATCATATATTGACTTGGATTTTTAATAAGCAGATGCGTTTTGAATACATGGACTAAAATGATGTTTTATTTTAATATGATTTGTATATAATCATGTTCTAATATTCCTAATGATTGATTAACAGGTGTTTAGAGGAAGGGGCAGAGGAATACATAGTGAAACCAGTAAAACTATCAGATGTAAAAAGGCTGAAAGATTTCATAATGAGAGGGGAGGGAGATGACAAAGGGCAGAGAAACTTTCTCAAGAGAAAGTTGCAACTTGATGTCTTTTCATTATCCTCTTCATTGCCTCCCTCTGATTTGGCGGTGGCCGGAGCAGAACTACCATCTTCATCACCACTTTCTTCTACCATTTGTATGTCTAAAAGGGCTAAATTGTTATACAGTGACTAATTTGATGGTCATTCAATTTGGAGTGACCTTTTTTTGTTAATTTATGTCAAATACAAATCAATGGAAAAATATACTTTTGTTATTGCTAACACTTTCACTGGCTGAGAGGAGTAGGAAGAAGAAACCTTTGCAAGCTTACCTTTGCAAGCTTAGTCATAGAATATTGAATGCTACCAGTCAAAGGAATAAATAATGATATTGTATAGATTCTAAACATTTTACAAATCTCACTTCATCTCTAGGAAAGTAAAATCAAAAGATCACAAAAAAATTGAGTTTTTGGTTAGGTGTTGACTATGGTCTCCAAAAAGGCTGCAAAATTTTCCATGGCTATAATTCTATTGAACAAACCATGGACAGGATTGGTTGGCTTAGCATCGAGTCATTGACTAACTTTCATTTTTTAAAGAATTTGAAATGTCAGGTCAATTTCGAACCAATTGATTCAATTGCAGATTTTGAGAATTGAGTTATAGGTCTGGAACCATATTACACGTTTGATAAACATGACATCAGTTTGGTTTAAAAAATTATTATCAAATTAAATTAATATTTTTTTATTTATAAATTTTTTTAATTAAATTAAATTATTATTATAATTAAATTATCAATTTTAATTTAATTTAAATATTTTATTTCAAACAAAATTTTTTTCTCATAAATTATTATTATTTTATTAAAAATTTAAAAATAAATATCAATAAAGTATCAATAAGAAAAAAAAATTTAAAAATAGATGAATAATATACAACTTAAAACTCATTCACTTCGTTAACATAATCAAAGGTTATATTTTTTTTTAATTATTTTTAATTAATTTTCATGAAAAATATTTTTTAAAATTTTAAATTTATATTAAATAAAAAAAAAATATGTAGTTATATATAAAATAAAATTAAATATATTTAGTTGTAATAATAATAATATATATATATATAATTTCGATTTGATTTGATTTAAAATCGAAAAAAAAAATTCAAATTACAATCAAATTGAATTTTTAGATTATTTTATTTTTCAAATCAAACCATATTAAATAAATTATAAAATTATTAATTTTAATTTAATTTAATTAACTCAGTGTGATTTAATTGATTGGGTGGTTTGACTTCTGCCCCAATCACACAGGTGAAAGTCTTTTTTTATAGAACTATGTTAAGTCTTTTTTTATAGAACTATGTTAAAATTTTGTTCATTTTAGTGGCATGGCATGGCATCAACACAAATATTAGCATAAACCTTAGCCCAATGGCCCAGCATTGAAATATTGCGTTTACAGTAATTTGCTTCTTACTTTAGAAAATTTACCAAATGCAGTAATTTGAGTAATTAACTAATTATCACCACAAAACACATTTCTGGAATGGGCATTATTATTTCCATATGGCATATTTTTATTGTCACATTTAAGTATTAAATTTATTAAAATGTGATAATAATAATAGAGACTCTGAATAAGGAATTTTACATTTTATGTAATTAACTAAGTACACTCTCAGGAAGAAAAGGTGTAAGCTTTAATAAACTAAAGATTAAAAAAAAAAAAAATTACAACATAACATAACAATTACCAATAAATAAATAAATAAATGACAAAGAATGCGATGAGTGAATAGCACGTCGATCTCAACAAAACAAGAAACCATAGTAAGCTTCCAAGAAAGACCCCCTCAATGGGGTTTTTCATAAATTCACCGATAACCCATCTCCTTCTTCAAGCTCCAGATTCTTTCAATAATCACAAGAAATGGCTACTGTTATGCTTGGAGATGTCATAGGGATAAGAGAAGAAGTGGTCAAGAAAGTATGCTCAATAGCCATCAAGACTCATAAATCTGCTGGGAAACAATTATATGTTCCTGAAAAGATTCGCAACTCGTCTGAATTTGTTTTTAGTTTCCCTGGATCTTGGTCTGTAACGGATTGGTTCAGAAAAAGCTCTTTTGGAGAAATAAAGGTGGATATTGAGCTATTCCCTTCTCTCAAATTAATTGGTCTTAATGAAATTGCTACTGTCAATGAAGCCTTTTTGCATAGATTCAAGGCAGTTTTGGATAATCCCCAGTTTAAAAAAGAGGTATTTGAGCTCATTTTTGCTGTATAATTCTATTTTCAATGATGGGTTTTTATATTTTTTTGTTCAGCAGATAAATAAATATATATTTTGTTTGTTCTGTTAATCCAATTTTATTCTAATTTACTACATATTCTAGGCAAGTGTTTGAATTTTATTTCAGTTGTGCACTTGAAAGATTGTCAAATACCAACAATCTTTGGCTCATCGAGTCATTAGGATTGAAGTTGTTTCCAGAACTAGGTTGTGAGTTTGAATCCTAATCAGAGCCTAATTCACAAATTAAACTAGAAATTTTTTAAGGATCCTTTGAGAAATTGGAGACAAATTGAACCAGTAGAGCACAAGAAACAACTCAATTTTATTCAGTTGACATAAGAATGTTGAAACAATCAATTGATTAGTGATGTTGATTATAGTCTGCTATTGGTTTCCAATTTTTCTCAGGTGGGAATAGCTGTAACAGAAGGGAAGCGAGTTGTGTTTACAGGGCACTCCTTAGGAGCGCCTATTGCTATACTTGCAACTATCTGGTTCTTGGAAGAGTACATAAGGCCTGACCCCAATAAAATAGCACCTCTTTGTGTGACTTTTGGATCTCCTCTGGTGGGAGATAGGATTATGAGTCATGCTCTTAGGCGCGAAAACTGGTCTCGCTGCTTCATAAATTTTGTCACGAGATATGACATTGTTCCACGGATATCACTTACCCCACTTTCATCCATTGAGCAGCAATTGCAGCAAATTCTCAATTTCTTTAACCCAAAATCCCCATTTTACATGAAAGAACAAGCAAGTGAAGCTTCGAGTTTCTTCATAACTGTTACGAGGAATGCATCATCTGTTGCAAGCCATGCTGCCTGTAAGATCATGGGGAGCACAAATCTGTTGTTGGTGACTCTATCAAACTTCATTGAGCTAAGTCCTTTTAGACCCTTTGGGATTTATATCTTCTGCACAGGAAATGGGAAACTTCTTGTTTCAAGGAACCCAGATGCTTCTCTGCAACTACTGTTTTATACCTCTCAGTTGAGCTCTGAAGCAGAACTGCCAGTAGTTGCTCACAGTAGCCTAAAAGATCATTTGAATTACAAAGACGAAATGCAAGAATGCTTAGGAATGCAAAGCGTAACTATTTTAGAGGACCATCATTTGGAAGCACTTCCATTGTCTTCAAATGATGTAAATTTGGAGAGTAGCATGGCCATGAATGACCTAGGCCTGGTAAGTTTTGCTTCTTTCTCCTGATATTGAGTTTGTCATTCAATTTTTCAACCCTTAGTTAATTTATAATTATTCTAGCGACTTGTAGTTATTTAAAAATGTTCTTCTTGAGTTTGTTGTGTTCTGGATTCTAGAGTGCAAGTGCTAGATTGTGTCTTCGTGCTGCTGCAGAGTTCGAGAAGCAGAAAAAGAATAACCAGAAAGCAATGGACGAGAAAATGGTAGATATTGAGAATGGACTAGTAAAACTACAAGGTTACAAGAAGAGATGTCAACATAAAGCAGGCTATTATGATGCCTTCAAGATTTCAGAAAACAAGGAAGATTTTGATGCTAACGTGAAGAGGCTTGAGCTGGCAGGTATTTGGGATGAGATAATTGAAATGCTGAAAAGGTCTGAACTTCCGGACGAATTTGAGGCCCGGAAGGCATGGGTTGATATTGGAACCAGATATCGCCGCATTGTTGAACCTTTAGATATTGCTAATTACTATCGGCACCTGAAGAATGAAGATACAGGATCCTATATGGAAAGGGGCAGACCTAGACGGTATAAATGCACCCAAAGATGGCGCGAACATGCAGAGAGGATGACGAATGAATCCTTGGAATCATGCTTCTTGGCTGACGTAGAGGAGCTCTGCTCTGGTAGCCCTGGCAACAGAGACAATGTTTTGCGCCTGAAGAAAAGAGCTGAAGAGTGGATAGAAAATGGGAGTCTAGATAAAGATGTGTTCTTGAAGGGTTCAACTTTTGATAAGTTGTTGACAGAACACTTTTTAACAACCTTTGATCAGAGTGTTGCATCTCAGTTTCAGGCCCCGTGAAGTTGAATAAAAGGGGGATTCAGCCATATAATAATAAAGATTATAATATACCATTAATGCAAATATAATAATCAAATTGGCTGAGGTAATGTTAGCCACGGGCAACAATTGTATATTACATGGTAGCAGATGATTCTTCAGCTTTGAACTCTCGAGAGTCTGGATGTTATTACGGCTATTTGAGACTTGGATTATTTTTCTGTTGTCCCATTTTTATCAAGTCAGATTAATCGTTTAAGAGAGGATATAATGATATTATTAGTCGTTGTTACCTATATAACAATAATAAAAATTGTTTTTAGTAATCAGCTCATATCAATTCTGCTTCTCTCTTGCAAAATCTGAATCTTTTCACTAGCCAATAGTCATTTGAATTTTTAAACCCTACAAAGAAACTCCCAAAGTGATGCAAGAATATTAACAATATCAGAATAATCCGTTCCAAAGTGATGCAACAATACTAACAAAATTATTTATCTGGTCAACTAACTTCACCCCAAATAAAAAAAATGAAAAAAAAAATGAAGGGAAACTGTAACATATTTCCCAGTTGTCAATAGATCTGAATTCTGAACTCTAGCCCCCACGTTACAAGGCTTTTTACAGAATAAAATCAGCTCTTATAATTCTATTTAGAAAGTTCCACCACTCTTTCTCTACTCATCTTCAGAAAGCCACATAAAGAATGACATTTCAAATGCTAACATCGAAAAGTAGAAAAGTTTGATGAGATGATAAAGCAATAAAAAATAAAAAAGCCAGTAAATAGTCTCTGATCCACTACCAGAAATTAGCACTGTTATTATCATCTAATTGGAATACCCTCCACGTCCCAACTCCAAAAGCAATGCCAAAGCAACCATTGAAGCAAATAGTAATTAGATTTTCTACGGTTTTGATATTGTATTCCATGAGAGACACTTTGATACAATAGTAAAGTTGCTCCTTTATGACCAAAGGGCAATCATCTGTACCCTCCTTAGATCCTTGCAAATTAAAGATTCTCATGCACTAAAATCTCCTTTTGCTTTCTGGGTATTGTGTTTTATCTTATATATATAAATATATATCATTCGGTGCCGTAACTGCAGAATATTCACCACATCCACCAAAACCAAACATAGGCAAAGGGAAAACATGGCTAATTATCAAATAAATGGTAATTTCATATATAGAACTTATCTTCATCAGCCAACATTAATAAATTCTCACCATTATCGCATAATTGATAATTAATGTTTGCAACACAAAGAGCATGCGTCTTGAGAGTGCATCACACAAGAAAGATGCAAGACATCATTGTGTTAAATACTTAAATATATGTTTAGGTCCTTAATTTAGTAGGGGCTGAGATAAATACCCATGCAATCAGAAATAATACTATCGTGCCTCAAAAACAAAATGTATTCTTCTTTTTATCATTGAATTTCCTTAGAAATTCATGCAAAATCATAAATTTGGAGGATCCAACTATGAACAGTAAATGCAAACAAGCATTACTATTTGCCAGGGCCAAAACAAATTGTACAATACTAAATGATGTAACAATGCGAGTGCCAAGTTAACTAGAATGCGTCATTATTATACACCATGAAAGTTTTCATTCTCACTCGTACTCCCGATAACAAAACTAGACAAAAAGAAAAAATAGCTTAACATGGTATCCAAGTAAAAATAATAAAAAAGAAGATCTTCAATTCAAAAACTTTTACCATCAGGAAGGATAGAAATAAACAGGTAATTACTGTAAAGTGCAAAATCAGTATTAAAAAGACAAAAAGAGAAGTCATCATAAAAAATAGCTAAACGGTGGAAAAAGAACATAACTGCAATCGTCTACTTGAGCAAGGAATGAATTCAAGAAGTAGGGTCAGAGCCACAAAGACTATATGTAAAATTCAATAAGACAGCAGTTGTACAGGAGATTTGAAATCCAAGCATCTGAACTTTATCAAATGGGTCAAATTATGGTAAAGATCCAGGCTTGTAAAAGAAGAAAAAGCATAAGCATAACTCAACCAAATATTTCGAGAGCAAATGAGAATGATGCTTCTTTCTTGACATTGAAATCCATATTTAAACAAGATTTGATCCTCATCTTTGAATTTTATCAACATGAACACATAAGAAAACTAAAAAAAAATAATAATCCAAGCCCTCTGGATAAATTCATGGAGCAAGATAGAACCTAGATATCAAGCATAAGCGGCAAAGAACAAGTGTTAAGAAGGCAGAACCCTGAATCACCAACCACTAGTTCTCCTGCTTCCTGTTCTATCATTATTACAACATGAATCACAAGGTCTGATATTAATATAGTCACTCAAAACATATTTCAATATGTCATCACAACCTAAGAAAATATTATAAGGTAAACATTTACTACTATAAATCTCCCCATAGGCCCAAGGAACTCAACTTGTATATTTCCTTCCACTGCTGCTAGAGCAACACAATGCGGCGTTGTATATCAAATATGTTGATGCAAAAAATAATTGAATGGATGGATGTAGCATGGCAAAGAAGGCCAGGAAAGGAAGAGTGTTGACCTGCATAGTATCTTTTTTTTTTTTTTTTTTTTTTTTGAGAATAGACCAACTACAGTACGTTGGGTCTTGATCAAGTGGTTAATCTACAGGCAGAGAACAAGGCAACAAATATAGAACACCAACCCATAAAAGCCCCAATGTCAAGATGGTGATAATTCCTTAAAATACAGTCAGAAAGAGAAAATAAGAGATCAAATGAGGGCAAAAGACAGAACCAAGGTTCAAAGTAGGGGATTAAAAAAAAAGGTTCAGTAAAGGGGAATCTCAAAGTAGAATAAATAGAAATTGAACTCCATGTCAAATCACTGGTCTTTGATGTTAGTATCAAAATTTTATGATGCTATTAAAAATATCTACTCAAGTTTTAATCCCATACAGTGGTTAACTTAGTAAATTTAATGTAACAGGGAGATTAATTCCAACACGCTTTCTTTCTTCTTCTTTTTTGTCTGAAAGTTCCCCTTAAGTAGCCTAAAAGAGAAGCACCTAGATATTTACGATGACATGAAGTGTTCAAATACAGATGCAAAACCAGTGACCTTTCTTCTCTCCTTCATCCATAGAAGGCAACAAATAAATCTCAGAGTTACCAAAACACAGAACGGGAACAGCATGCACAAACATAAAATGTAAAGCTCAAATTCAAATCAAATCATTGCAGCCAAATAAATTCTCAAGATTCCAACATGTGAAAGAAAACATCATAAGTCGTAGCCTGCTGTTACATCATACAACATCCTCACTGTCAAGCATCAAGATAATCATTATGATGCAAACAATTAAATAGAATCAACCTGACCCACAAACCTTAAAGATTAAATGATCTCCCCTATAAAATAACTAACAGAACTACAAGGTCAAATTAATAGAAATACAAAAGGAGGTAAGGACAGAAAATACTCATAGAGCATTAAAACAAAAGTGAAGCCTAACATAACGTAATATTTTTTTATGTATTTCTATAGCACCTTATCTATTCACATATCAAACATGAGTTCCCTACAATCAACATATGCACCATATATATAAGAACCAAGCTCGTAGAAGAAGCAGATCAATTCCAGTGCCAAAAAAACATAACCAACTATACCCCCAGAACTAGATCATCTACGAAGAGTCTAAAGACTAAAACAGAAGAAGAAAGACACGATAAAGGAGAGAGATAGTCCATATGTAAATCAACAAAAGAGAGACACATTCTCCTACGACCTCGCAATCATGCTATAAGAGCGAGAAAACCTGAAGGTCAGGCTACCGCCACTCACACTTAGTTCTGCCTCCTGAGCGTTGCCCTCGTAGTTCTTCCTACAACCTGGACAGCGGCCATCAGCTTTTAGAATTCTATCATAGCAGAAGAGGCAAAGCCGAAATCCACATGTGCAAGGTAAGAAACTCGCATCAGTCCCATCCAATTCCTCGCAACATATAGGACAGGAAGTAGGCACATTAACAACATTCGAACCATTCCATGGGAGTCCACCCTGCCCATAATGTCTATCTGCATTTGGAAAGCTCAGCTGCTTCGACAAATTAGGCAGACTTTGTGGGCGAAAAGCATCATCAGGCCTCCACGCTCGACTATTCCCAGGAGTCAGTCTAGGTGGTTTCAAATCATCACCAATAGGACCCAAATTACTCAAATCATTACTAGAACCCAAGTTATTCAAATTAGAATCCGTTCGAACACTGGGTTCAATATGCGGAGAAGATTGAGATTCAGATTCTAGACACGGATTGTCATTTTGGCTTTCTTGCTTGTTATCATCATTGGCGGCTAAAGCATCAGCCACAGCCTCCCAATCGTCCAAGCAATTATCATCGCCTTCCTCCTCCTCTGTAATATTACCAGAGCAACATCCGGCACTACTGCTGCTGCTGCTAGACGAGGCCGAGAAATTGGTAGAGACACTGCTGCCGCTAAGAACACTGCTGCCGGTAGGACTGTGAGAAGGGGAATCAGAATCAAAATCAGGATAAATCGAACCATTTTCTTTCATCTCTTCAAGTCCTCCACCTCTTGGCCTGGTCTCTAAATTCTCAATGTCATTCTTCCTCTGGTTGTCACACGGAGACACTGTCTCTCGATTGCTAGCAGGCTCCTCCTTGTTTCTTCCTTTGTTCTTGACTGCAACTAATAGAATCCACCACCATCTATCGTATCAATAACCAAATCCCCGCCCGCAAAAAACAACATAACGACAAGGCACAGAAATCAACAAACAAAATACTCATTAAAATAACAAAGAGATAAAAGAGATCAAACCTTGAGAAAGCCATTGCTCACGACGAGCATCAAGCTTGCACTGCTTCAATTTGGCAGACCGATTGGCCTGAAAATCCCCAAACCACAAATTCGAAAAGAAAAATAAATCAATCAATTAATAAATACATTTTCGTACAAAAATCATAAATATAAAATTTTAATTAAAAAAAACAAATTGGATTAACGCACCCTTTTCTTCTTGCCCAAATCCTTAGCAGCAGAAGTAATAGAAGCGTTAGGGGTGATCATATCAGAAACCATGGCTGCAAACACACACAAAGGATTCGAAGTCGAAGAAGAGAGATTCGAAACAACCCTAAATTAATTTTGATTTTGAGAATAGGAGATGAAAAAAATATCAGAATTTCTAGAGAAAACTATTGGTAGAAAAAGAAAGATAATGTATAACGGAAACTCCTCTGCTCCTCTCGCCCTTATTTCACAGACTCCTCCAATTAAAGGCCCAGTTTTCTTATTTATATTGCGCTTTTATTACTAAAATGCCCTGAAATTTTACTTTATTTACGATAGTGTTATTCTCCAGTGGCATCATATTTCGATAAATTCTATAGGGAAAGTGTTTGATATGAGATTGTCTTTGTGAAAGATTTGAAAGGCGGATATAGCGCAACGACGCCGGCTAGTATAAACGGCAGCGTTTTGAGTTTTCCTTAAAACCGGATTGCCAATGAATATCCAATTTTTTTTCCAATATTTGAAAGTTGGAAACCATGTATTAATTTTCTGACAGCACACGATGAGTTTTCGTAGATGTACTAAATTTTGTTTCTAAAAATAAATAATTTTATATATTATAGCTTAATTAATTCATATTTCTTTAAAAAAAACTTAATTAATTGATGTAGTATAAAATATTTGAATTCCACTTAATTATATTTTATTATCATAAAAATTAATTAATTTATTAATATTAAAAATAAAACTTGGATAAATTTGAATTCGAAATTTCATTACGAATTTATTATTCATAATATAAAATATATGTAAAAATTATATAAATTTTAATATTTAATTTGATTTGTAAACTATTCAAATTAAATATTATAATACTTATATACGATTTGACTCATTATATTTTATAAATCAAATAGAAATAGCTCACACATAATTTAATTTATATATGAATTAGTATAGTCTAATGGTAAATATATAAAAAATATCTTATGATAGAAATTTAATTTTTTATATATATTAAAAAAGTGAAAAATATAAATTTATGAAGGTCATAAAATGTTTGTGAATTTCCATAAAGAGAATAGTTGATTTTATTTTATGTTTAAAGATAAAAGTCATATGTTATGAGAAATTTGTTAGAGAATTTGGTAAATTAATAAAATTGATTCGTTTAATAATATTTGAGTATTGAAGATGAAAAAATCGATCTTAATTTATTATCAAAAAAAATATATACTTATCATTAGATTAAAACTAAATAGATAGAATCAAAAACTTAATTAAAGAACATATTTGATTTAGGGCCAACATTGATCTAAAACTTATCTCAGGATTTTGGTGCTTAATTGCTCCTTTTTGGCTATTTTTGGGGGGTGAGAGACCAAGTCTTTAAATCACAAATGACAATCACATTAAAGATTAAATATGATATGAAAGAAATTACATAAATTCTATCTTATATTATAATATATATTACTATTTGATAGGCGAGTAATAACAAACGTTTCTTAATTTGTTGAGATTCCTTGGAAGTGAAATAAAGTGTTGAAAATAACATGATTGTGTGAAACATTAATTCGCAATCATCGGTTAATGAACAAAACCATAGAAATTAAGTGTATTCTTGATTTGATTTTTAGAAATTAGCTATCAATATTTCAATATTCAAACGTTGATATTAAGTGTTTAATAAAAAATATTAGAAGTTAGTATTTATATTTTCAATTAATAGCTTTTAAACTTATAATTAATAAGTTAATTTTTAAATTAAGAGATAAAAATTTGTAACTTTTAAATTCATAAATTAGCTTCTGTTATTATAGTTTAAAATAATTACAATTTCTATTAAATAAAAAAAAATCATATACATTTGCTTTTACATAACTAATCCAAATTAATTAAATTGTGATTATTTTTATTAATATATTTTACGTGTGATATTAAATAATTAATTTGCATATAATTAAACGCATCGAAATATATAAAATAATATTTTATTCTATATTTTATAATTTAAATTTAATGTCAACTGTTGAATTACTAAATATTCTATAATGATTGACAACTATTAATAATAAAAGCTAGTTGTGATTACTACCGTTAAACTAAATATGGGCTAAAATTATTTTATTTTTCAGTGTTTTAATATAATTTTGAATTACAAAATATTAAATTTTAAAATAATATTAAAATTCATTTAAATATTTAATGATTTGAAATGATTGAATATTTAATATTTGATATCATGTCTATTTTTATATTTTTATACTAAATTTTTTGAATGAGTGTGATAAGGATACAAGTTAATAAATAAATTATATAAATAAAAATTGAAATTTTTGAATTATTTTTTAAGATTATAGTGATTGCACTAAATATGATTATATTAAAAATTTAATTTTTTATTATTTAATTTTTTAAAATAATTTAATTATTTTTATTTAAGTAATTATATTTTAATCATATTTTATTTAAAGTAATTATTTTTAAATCTTAATCAATGTCTTTAAGATAATTCTTAGAAAAATTTGTACTCCATTTCTCCCACAATAAATATCATTTTTTTTTTTTTTTTGCATGTCCCAACTTAATTGTTATATTTTTTAAATTAAACAATATTTTATCTTAATTTGATAATAATGTTTCATTAAAAATGTGTTGAAAATATATAAAAAATTAATTAAGAAATATAAAATGTGAGAAAATTAAAATAATAAATGAATTAAAAAGATTAAAATAAAATAAAAGTTAATAAACATATATTTTATAATTAAAATATTTATTATATCAATCAATATTTCTGTACACGGTATTACATTGATCCGGGAAGTTATTGGGCTAGAGTCGAATGCCCACAATGAAAGTTTTTTTTTTTTTTTGGTAATATCCATATTTTATAGACCAGGAGTTCCAGCAGCAATTTACTAGTGGGCTTGGAGTGGATGCATCATGGGTTCATTTTATGGAGTCTCCACAATCTGGATATGGGTTCTGTTCGTCTCTTGGATATGCACCCATTAATTGTATCCTGCCACATAATCATAGCAAAATTGCATGAAAATGAAGTAAAAGAAAAAAATGGGAACACGATTGATAATCTTAAGGTAACATTTGATTTATTATATAATTGAGAAAAAAAATTTACTTTTAAAACTGAGATTTTAATTTTATTTATTTCACAAGAAATTTATTTTTATTTTCTTTTATATTTGAATGTGTTTTCAAATGATATTATAT
Source organism: Aleurites moluccanus (assembly GCA_948193065.1). Classification (NCBI taxonomy): domain Eukaryota; kingdom Viridiplantae; phylum Streptophyta; class Magnoliopsida; order Malpighiales; family Euphorbiaceae; genus Aleurites; species Aleurites moluccanus. The sequence continues at coordinate 17,675 of CANXYC011186694.1, forward strand.
AATTTTAAGTGTATTTTCTAAAATGGTTAATAAATTTATTTAGTTATTTAAATGAATTAGATTAATATATATGTATATATATTTTGTATTAAATATCCATTTTCATATCGAATGAAAAATCAAACGATTTTTTAAGGTCATTTAACTTTTGGATAAAGAGTTTTCAATAATGGAGAATCATGAGGGGACTTATCAATCGATATAATGCCTAAAAGGTCAAAACCCAAGAGAAAGAAGACACATGTAGAAATGGAGCCACCACATGAAGAAACAGGAGATTCATTTTAGTGATAACTAATTGTTTTAAAACGGTGAAATTTCGAGTTTAAATTTAAATTTAATTAAATTTAATTTTTTTAATTTAAATTCGAGTAATTATAAATTTTAAAAATAAAAAAATTGTCAAAATAGAAGTTATATGATTTTTTTTTATGAGTCTCACTTCATTAATTATTAAATTAATATTTTATGATTGAAAAATATATATTAAGTAAATTAAATTGAATTTTAATATATGATTTAGGTACCTTTTTTTTCATTAAAAACAGTAGATTAAAATAAAAAAAAAATATTAAAATCAATTTTTTTTTCTTAATTTAACTTCCATTATTATTCTTCGAATTCATAAATTAATTTGCACTTTTATGTATGATTCAAATAACATTGAATTAAAAATTTATAATTACAATCCAATGTTTAAGATTAAATGTAATAACAAAATAACTTTCCAATTTGGCCCTACGCTAGACAAATGTAAATTTTAATTGCCATGGCAATTTGTGGACCAAAACGAGCCGTTTAGTTTGAACAAATATACAGTACGGAAGGTGAATTAATTATGCAATTGATTTTTTGTTCAAAATGGGATGAATTTAGAATGTCACAATCCCATTTAGTTTCTAACCTAAGAGTTCAGTAACTCTACCGACAAATGACCCTACACTACAGGTTTGTTTGGTACCTTAGGATTAAGGGTTTTTAATACCTTTGTTAATTAGCTTGCATGCTAATATTGATTAATGAAAGTTAAAAACCAGATTAATTTCTCCAAATTTAAGTTAGAAAAGAGTTTTGTATTCAACTTTGCTTTGGCAATAAGGTTAATATTAATCAAATAATGTTCTATTTTGTGAGTCGTGACCAAGTGGTTGTATGTGTACAAATTTATGTATACTAAATCATAGCTTGGTTGTTAATGAGATTTTATTTCACCTCAATGGTTAAAACTTTATTTGATATTGTTCTTTACAAAGTAATATTAATCACATAGTTCTTTTATATATAAAATTAATTATAAAATTCAAAAGCTAGCTGTTGGAAATATATTTTTTATCTTTGAGTTTTTCTTTATCAAATAACTTATTCAACTGTGATTACTGATTAAATAAAAATTAAAATGGTGTTTGGTAAAATAAAAAATTAAATTTTAAAAATTTAAATATTAAATAAAATAAGTAATTTGATTTTAAAATTATAAAAAAATTAAAATTTAATTATTTATTATATTTAATGTAAATTTTAAATAAAAAAATTTTAATTGATCATTTTAAATATTTTTAATTTAATTAAAATTTTTAAAAAGAGTATTACCAAATAATTTAAAACTATTAAATGTCAAGAAATTTAATTTTAAATATTGAATAGCATTATCAAATGTGCTCTAAGTTTTATAATGGATAATATTCATTAATCTACTATAATAAAAATATATGAAAAATAATATTAATATAGAAAAATAACATAAAAATCATAATAGTTAAAATATTTTACCAAATGTACGATATTAGAATGTACTATAGGTAAACAAAATTTAAGAGCGAAGAAAAAAGGAGAAAAAATATCATGACAAAAATACCCCTTATAACGAGTTCCCCAGCTGGCACTTTATGGAAAAAGTTTTCCTTTTGAGGGTTGGAGGCTGGAACTAAAATTTAGCTTATAATCTGCAATGTTATCCATGCCCATGATTACTAATCAGTAATCATTGAAGTGGCATTGGAATCAAATTTAAGAATACAATAATATAAGTAATATAATTTTCAAATTATAATGTTTAAAAATTTAATTATTTATTATATTTATAATAAAATTTAAATAAATTTATAATTTAATTAAATTTTTTAAAATAAATATTATTAAATAATTTAAAATAAATAAATATTAAAAATTTAATTTTAAATTTAAATATTAATTTGTATTATCATATGATGAATTTCTTACGATAAAAAAATAATTAATTATTATTTAATTTATAAAATTTATAAAAATTTTTAAAGTGATTCATATATTTTGAGAAATTTATTATTTAATTTTTATTTTTTAATTTTATAAGTGAATTGGTCATTCCGCTTATTTTTATCATTAAATATTTATAAAATTATTAAAATACCCTTCATTTGCCATTACATTTTCCAAATAAGCCACACTAAAATATAAATCATTTTGTTAATTTTAATAAATCTCATAAATTAAATAGTAATTAATTTTTAAACTTTTAATTATTTAATAGAAACTTTTTAAATCTTATTTTTATAATTTTTTTTATAATTATGAGTTTATATGTAAAGAGAGCGAGATAAATCTGTTATAAATTTTATTTAATATAATGCAATAAAAGAATGATATTTTAGATATTAAAAATTATTTTTTTATTTGAAATTTATAATGAAATTTGTAAAAAAGTTTGACGAAATAATTTATTCATGTGATTGAATTAAAACATAAAAATTAAATAATAAATTTTTCAAAATGTATGAGTTAATTTTGTTAATTTCAAACTAAAATGTAATTAACCTAAAAAAAAAAATAATGGCTCAAGAAAAGAAAATGAGGATTCTACGCCTAGCACACAGTATCGCGCCAATCATGCAAAGGATGGGAAAGTCATCTCCTCTTTATTATTTATTTCCAAGTCAAAAGGAAACTTTGATATGCGAATTTTCTTTTCATTTTGTTAATAAAATTAAATATTAAATTAAATCTTAAATATATAAATTGAATATAAAATATTATAATCCTAGAGAACCTTCCTAGAGAATGTTCTTTGCTAAATTTTAATTACTTGAGTGCTAAACTTCTTCATTTTTCTTCTTCCCATGTGGCCATGTTACCCTTATTTTGGGATTAGATGGACCCTTATACTCATTCAACAATCACAAAACACATGTATCATAAATTTTTTTTCTATCAAAATTCAAATTCTCTTATTATAATTTATAATCGAATCGTTAAATTATTAATTTAATTATTTATTATATTAAATTAACTGTTAAAAAATTTATTTGATAATTTTTAATATTAAACTTGAATTATAGAATACTTCGATGATTATTTACTTTTTTTTTCTCATTAAATTAAAAATTTATAATCAATAAATATTATTAATTTGTTTATTTCATATTTTAGGAAATTAAGGGTTTTTTCCTTTTCGTTGGAAACGGCAACATCCAAGAACAGCAAAAAGAACTACAAAATACACATTCTTGGCAAAGCCACTTCTCCTACTCCGTATTAGAAAATATTAAGGATTATAAATTTATGTAATAAAAAAAGTTATATTTACTTTTATTTTTTTATTTCATAAAAGTGATATTTATATTTATATATTTTTTTAAAATGATAATAAAAAATATATTTAATAAATATATATTTTTATTATTAATAATATAATTTTTCATTTTTTTTATTTTTTTAAGCAAATATATATTTTTTCACTTTTAATAAGAAATATAGTTTACAAAATAAATTCTTAAATTATAATCCTATAAACATTTTATTTTAATAAATTTTTTTAAATTGTACTCATTGAAAATATATACTTTACTAAAATATTCTAATAAATCATATGTATTCCTTTATAAATTGAATAAATTATAGGAAAAATAACAAGAATTAAAAAATATACTGTTATAAAAAATATATATTTTGAGATTATTACATTATTTTCAAAATATATTGAGAGTTATTAATATTTTATTTGGTTAATTAATTTTTTTGATAATAAAAATTTTTTTTTAGAAAAAAGTTAAAAAATATATAAAATTTGAAAGAAAATTTATTTTATAACATATAAAAATTTATATTTTATTGTAAAATTATACATGTGTGTATGTATATAATTTTTAGTATCATATATTTTTTAAAATATAAAAATATAAAAAATATTTATATAAATTAAAAATAATAATAATAATAATGAAATATAAAAAGAAATGAAAATTAAACATTATTTTCTTATGAGAGTTGTTAGTTAAATAATATAATAAAAATATTATAGTCAAGTTCAATAATTAAAAAAAAGTAATAAAAGTATCAAAAATAAATAATAGAGTGCAAATATAGCCATCCATAATAGATTGATGAAAATAACCCTTTGACCGTGATTAGTAATTGTAAAGCAGTAAAAAATAGTTGGATTCAAATTTAGGTTTCCTTGGAAGTTATGATTGTGGGTGCATTGGAACCACCACCACCACCACAACTTTCTTTGTAGTTGATGAAAAGGAATATGACCTCATTTTCCATTTTGACAAGGAATAATTATATTGTGCTCTCATTCAGACCCAAAAATTTATAATATTGGAGGTTTGACTTGTAGAAAGGCAACTAGAATTGATTAGCAAAGGATATTTTTGACTACTTCAAGAAGCCTGAATTTTAAGGAATTCGAAAAAAGATTTTCTTGCTAATTTTCTCGACTAAAAAAAATAACGATTTACTTAATAATTATTTTTATTTCTTCTAAAATGATAATTCTGACCTTTGAATGGTTATGAATGATTCTAAACTGTATATTTTTTAAATACAAATAAGTCTCCTTATTATTATTTATAAAAAAGAAATTATTTAGAATTTTCAAAATTATTAGCAAATTATATTATCAGAATCAAATATGTATTTAACTAAAATTAATGTAAAAGATATAGTTTTTATCAAGTCGGTTGCCTTGTTGAATAGCCACTAATATGATAATATTTATCATCGCCTATCAATTCAATATTATACAACTTAAGTATAAACAGAGAATGTATTAATATTTATTGTTTATCTACCAACCACATTACTTATTAAAACTTGCAAGCTCTAAAACTTCTTATTCAATTCTCTTAAGAAGAATTATTAACTTAGACATTAGAGTGTTTTTACCAAACTCCAACATATGGTTTTTTAATGCCTTCTCTCTTTGTCTTGCAGGTCCAACGATTGCACTAAAGGCAAGCCTAATTGTAAAGATCCTCCAACTATTCATTTGAGGGTCTACTATATCATCTAATTTTATTGGCTTTTGCTGCATTTCTTGATTTTTTTTTGACATCTTTATATCTTTGTTTCGATCTAGCATCAGGACTATTATATGACAAATTCATTTTTGTAGATAAATATTATATCTCTTAATAGTTTTTGTATTGCATGTTTGATGTTACGTTATAGCATTAGTATATCATCATAATTATGTATAGAATCAATATATTTTTTAAAAGAAATGTGCCAAATAAAATAATATCACTTTAGTGAGGAAAATAAAATTTATATAAAATTTTGAAATAAATTACATTTTCTTTTATTTTTACACATAATATATTAATTTTATTTAATTTAATTAAAGACATATCATCGATATAAATACGATTTAAAAAATAAATGAATATTACTTTTCTTATAATTCCTGAATTTATATTCAAATTTTTAATAGAGATTAAATAGTTTACTAATTGATTTAGACACAGTTTGACACAGTTTATGAAAATAGTTTTTTATATAGAGAAAAGTTATTTTTTTAAAAGTAATATTTCTAAAAATAATTAGCTATATGTTTGTTTTTGGTAAAATACAATTTAAAAACTGCTTATAAACTTATAAAAATATTTTTATCTATTAATTTTTTAAAATTAATTACACATTTAATCTAAAATTCAGTTTTCCTGAAAAACTTCAATTTCTAACTTATCCAAATAGCTGAATTTTAGCTATCTAGATAATTGTTTTTATTTATTTTGATATTTATCAAATATTATAAACTGAGCCAAAATTAGCTTCTCACCCAAAAAGACTGCCTTTTTTTTTCATAAAATGTGCCAAACCGGCACTTAATCCTATTGGAATATAAAACAAATGACCCTTCTAAGTTTTAACTATCAACATATCCAAACAACTCCTTTTCCTCAATTCCTGATATAAGTTTTGCACGCAAATGGTCAATTTTCATTAATCCCTTGCTCCGACAAGTTTCTTTAAATCACGCCTCATTTTCTCTTCTGAATGTGTTTGCCATCTTCTTTAATCTTTTCCTAATTATGCTAATTAATATTATTATCAATTACTTCCTTCATTTTATAATAAATATTTTTTTTTTAATATATTTCAATTTAATTATTCTATTTCATACTTCAAACTATATTTTATCTTAATTTAATAATAATATTTTTATTAAAAATATATTGAAAAATATAAAAATTAATTAGAATATATAAAATAAGAGAAAATTAAAAAAGTGCAGAGATATTATTATTAATTACTTGTTTCGTCTATAATAAATATTTTAATTTTTTTTAACATATTTCAATTTAATTATTTCATTTCATGTTTCAAATTATATTTTATCTTAATTTAATAATAATATTCTTATTAAAAGTGTATTGAAAAATATAAAATTAATTAAAAGATATAAAATAAGAGATAATTAAAAAAAATATAGAGATATTAAAGTAATTAATAAATTATGAAAATAATTAAATTAGAAAAATTAAAATGATTTTTTTAATAATAATATATTATGTAATTAACATGTTTATTGGAGGATGAAGAGAATATTATTATTGATGAAGAGAATATTATTATTCACTCAATGACAACTTTTCACCAACTGGGTACTCTCTTCTATTAACAAGGACAATTAATTAAATTTGATAAGTTCATCCGCTGGTTGTTGTTGAACCCACAAATAAATTTGAGTAGTTAGGTTTCAACTAATTAATGAACATAAAACGCCATTGCAACTACATCGCACAGTACTTTAATTAATATACTCGATTCTTAATTTGATTTACCAAATCATGATAAAATTTTTAGTTTTCAGGCTTATTGTTGATGTGGAAAGTCATTACAATATAAGCGAGAAAGAAAATTTTCAGGCTTATTGTTGATGTGGAAAGTCATTACAATATAAGTGAGAAAGAAAAATGAAAGAAATTTAAAAAAATAAGAAAATTAAAAAAATAAGAAAGTAAAAGAAAAATGAAACTAAATAATATGGATTAAAATTTTTTTAAAATATAAAAATTATTTTATTAATTTTATTAAATTTTAAAAATTAAATAATAATTTTTTTAAAAAAAATTGAAAAAAAAAAAGAGCACGTGCTCCTCACCTCTATCTAAATCTGTCTTAAGGATTACTTGTTTGATCTCCTAAATAATTGCCTACTGATAATACTCTTAACAAATATTTTTTAGTACATTAGAAAGTTTTTTGATAAAAAAATATTAAGATTTAAACTTTTAACTTCTCAAAAATATGACTCAGATATTTAGGGCTACTAGCTTAATAGTGTAATTACTAAGCTACTAACCCAATAACTTAATCTACTAATAATATGAAATCATTATAGAGGTTAGTGTTCGTATTCAAATTTAATTGATATAAAATCTCCTCCCAAACCTAATTAAAAAAAATAGTGTAATTATTATTAGCATTATTATTAAAATTGAATTGAATTGATCGGTTAAATTAAAAATCGAGCTTGCCAGCTTCCTTTTACTCGTTCCCAAAGATTTGAATAAAAAAATCAATAAACAGATCATATTAGACTAATTTTTTTAGTTCGAACCAATTAATTTTTTTTTTTTAATTTTTGATCAAAACGACGTCATTTTAAGTTAAAAGAAACTAAGGGAATTTAAATAGATGTTTGAGTGGAGTGTAGCACATTATATATATATAACTTTTGATTTTATATGATTAGATTGATATTATAAGAAATATGATTTTATATAAATTCTTAATTTAGTTATAATTACATTATATTTATTTTTATTATATATATAATAAATATCAATTATATATATATATTAATTTTTTTTAATTTAATCGATTTAATTCTGATTGAATTTTTGATATCACAGGACTCTGTTAAACCAGTCCTGTAAACAGTAAGAAAATGATGGAGAAACAAGCATAATCGTAGTGAATAGTAAAAACGGAGTATGTTAAAAACCTGGCAGTGTCCCGTGACTTCTTAATTTTGGCGCTAAATTTACCAGTATTAACTGCCTTCCTACAATTCCTCCACATGCGTTAGAGGGTAGAGCTCTTAGGACCACCGTGGTCCTTCCCATATCCTAATTTTGCCTCACGATCATTTTTACGGATAATAAAATGCATTCTTAAGTCCCACTTAGGTGTACCGTACTCTCAGAAACCCGCCAGTTCCGTGGCCACTTTCTATTGCACCTCCTGTCGGTGCATAAATTCAGCAAATTTTTTTAATTAAAAAAATTAAATTGAATGTAAATGAATATTCCAACCTAAATTTTTATCCATTTATTTTAATCAAAGAAAATAAAATACGCCCACCAAAAAATAGATTCACTTTTTTTTTATTATTCCTAAATTTTCAGCCACTTTCCTATTTAAAAAATTATTAATTTATTTTTATTTAATATATTTCACAATTAATATATAATTTTTTATCAATAAATTATTAATTAATTTTATTGATCTATTAATCAATATATATATCTTTTTATATTTCTCATCAAATAATAAAAAAACATCAGTAACGTTGATATGCTGATAAATAATAAAATTTTATTGATTTTAATACTAAATATTAAAAAATTAAACAGATAATCATTTATTAATATAAATGTAAGGTTATTTATGAAAAATATTAAATAAAAATTATTATTTTTTAATTTTTATAAAAATAATAGATAGAAGTATTTATTTTTTATAAAGTAATTTCTTCACAAATTATTTAAATTAATAATTAAATTTTTTTTATTTATACAGAATGTAAATAATACTTTAATAAAATAATAATATATAAAAAATTATTATGAGTGAGTAATATTTATTAAAATATTTCATTAATTATTGATTTGATATAGACGTGGACCAATAGAACGACTAGAGATCACCAAGATAGATGGAGTGGACCTCATCTAATCACGAACTCCACACACTGTTAATAATATAATTAGTTTAAGCTTAAGAATATTAGCTTGGCTGCTGCCTGAGACACATACAATAAATGGAAAATACTGCAACACTAATTGTATACTTAAATTTAAAGAAATAAAAATATATAAAATAAAAAAGTATTAAGATTATTTTACTAAATAAAAAAATAAAAAATTATACTAATTAAAAATATCTTATCACATTATAAAATAAATTTTTACATCCTTTTACTCGATGAATCCAGAATTAGGAGCTTCCAAACATATTTATTCCACTATAACCTCATCTCCGATTACTAAAACTGCACCGTTTTACTGCTAAAAAAAAAAAATACTAATTAAACGACATCGTTTACTCTATCAATAACTTTTTTGTACACTACTCGCGACCATCTCTTTACTTTAAAAAGGTAACGCTGACGCCCAACCAAATAACCACCGCCACCAGTAATGTTCGCCACCGCCACCGCCCCCGCCCAACCTTCATTAACTCCGCCGTCAACGTCAACTCCATAAAAAGGAAGGAGAAAATGGCGCAGAGCCTCAAGCTGAAAGTGCTAACCTTAATCACCAAATTGTCAGACCGGGACACGTACAATCTCGCCGCGACCGAGCTAGACTCAATTGCCGGAACTCTTGATAACACCACTCTTCCTATCTTTCTCTCTTGTATCCTCTCAACTGACTCCACCGACAAGGCTTTGGTTCGCAAGCAGTGTCTTCACCTTCTTTCCACGCTTTCTCGCCTTTACTCTAACTCTCTTTCTCATTTTCTTCCTAGAATTATCTTCTATCTCGCTCGCCGCCTCCGTGACTCTGATTCTTCCATCCGCTCACAATGTGTTACTACAGTATCTTCGCTCGCTTCTAAAATTACGAAACAGCCATTTTACATCGCTTTTTTGAAGCCATTGAGTGAATTAGTTTTCACGGAGCAGGATCACAATGCGCAGATTGGATCCGCTTTGTGTTTGGCTGCTGCGATCGATGCGGCTCCGGATCTAGAGCCTGGGAAGTTGGGGAGGGCGCTCGTACCGAAGCTAGAGAGGCTGTTGAAAAATGAGAGTTATAAGGCGAAAAGTGCTGGATTGGTTGTTATGGGGAGTGTGATTGGAGTGGGGGGAGTGAGAGGGTATGCAGGGATGGGAGGTTTACTAAAGTCATTGGTCGTATTTTTGAGCAGTGACGACTGGGCGGCGAGGAAGGCTGCAGCAGAGGCGCTTCGGAGGTTGGCTGTTGTGGAGAGGGATGCTATGGCGGAGTTCAAGAGTGGATGCTTGAAAGTTTTTGAGAATCGGAAATTCGAAAAGGTTGGATTTTCTTTCGTTTATCTTATGATTTACACTTGTATCTGTGCGTGTGTGGAGTTTAACGTGAGGTTTAACGTGAGTTCTGTTTGGAATTTGGATCATTGCGTCGTGCAGGTGAAGGCTGCAAGGGAGGTGATGATTCAGATGTTAGAAGCATGGAAACAGGTTCCAGATGTTTCGGAGGACGTATCGCCGCCTTCTCGATCTCTGGCTTCTTCAAAAGGTAAGGGAGTTACTATTGCCTTTTTGGTTTAGATTTTATACTCGGTGGTAATGGATGTTTTGGTACCACTCGAGTTTTGATGGTTAATTGATACTTCAGTGATAGTGTTATATCGATGGATTTTTAATTGGAAAATTTGCTGCAGATCCAAAGCCATTTTCTGAATTTCTAGATTTTGGATTTGTTTCCGTGATGGATCATTTGTGATTCTTTGGAATTCATTTTTAGAATTGAGTTTTAACAGATATAGCTTTGATCCTTGTATGCCAAATTACTTGAAAGTCGTGATAATTTTTATGGCATTTTCTGGATTTTACAGCTTTCTAAATTTTGGTCTTCTATATTTTTTCTTTTCCATCCGGAAAACAGAGGATGCAAGTGATGGCCGTTACCCAACAGGTACTAAAATTTCTTATGCTGCAGGTTCTGAAGCTCCTCAAATGAGGAAAAGAACCAGTTTAACTATCAGGGGTACTCCACCTGATAATTCAGCAGCAACTATGGCTAGGAGGAGAGGTTCTTTGAAGAGTTCTGAAAAGAAAACAGGTTCATCATTGTTCAGAAAAGTGGACTGCATGAAGTCCTTGGACTGGAAAGTTGAAATTACAATTCCTAGTAATACTTCAACTGCGATTGGTGATAATGACAATGCCTCAGAAAGAAGGATCACAAAGCCAGAAACAAAACGGGCGCTCCTTTCCATTAAGGATTCTGATGAAAAGATGCTCAAATTTGGTGGATTCAAGTCTGGATCTCGTGTGGTTCCTTGTCATGAGGAGACTCCTGTGTCAACTGTTGTAGCCAGTAATGTTCCTGAGAATCAACATAGTAACCACAAGGAGTGTGAAGATATATCTTTGATCCGTAACCAGCTTGTTCAGATTGAAAGGCAGCAATCCAGTCTACTAGATCTGCTGCAGGTTTGTCCACTGCTTGAAAATTGTGTTTTCTTGTCATTTTTTATTATATAATCCTAATAGACACCCGTCAACTGTCAACATCCCACTTGTATCACTGTGTATGCTTAGTGAACCTCAGATCTCATTGTTTAGACCACTAAGGTCTTGTATCTCGTAGTGAAAAAATAAGGTAGATGATACTTCTGTAGACAGATGTTCTCTCAATAAGCCATTTCACTTTGATGAATAGACTAATCAGATTCTGTTTTTTATTCATCTATCAATCTGCATATGGTTATGCTAGTTTTGCATTTATAACATTCCAGTTTTGGACTTATCTAGGCACAACTTTGATAATTTTTAGGAACTTCATTACCAAAATTCTCTCAGTCAATTCAGGGTGGAATGAGGTTTGTTGACTACAAATGATCAATTTCTTAGCCAATTTGGTTAAATATTGTTCAATGATGAAGTTAATAATTGCTAATCAATTGCACTTTATCATAATGTACTACTTTATTTTGAATAAGGTTTCTGCTCAAAACTTTTTCTGCTCTTATCTTCTTGCATTTAGAGATTCATTGGGAGTTCTCAAAATGGAATGCGTTCTCTGGAGACTCGTGTTCATGGCCTGGAGTTGGCTCTTGATGAGATCTCTTATGACTTGGCTGTATCAACTGGAAGGATGACTGACTCGCACAGCACAACATGTTGCATGCTACCTGGTGCTGAGTTTTTGAGCTCCAAGTTCTGGAGGAAAACAGAAGGCCGCCATTCAACCTCAAGGTTCTCTTCCAATGGCACTCCATCATTGCCTATCATGCGCCACAGAGCTGAAAAGAATGGCAATCGGCTTCAGGGCGGTGGTGGGTTCATAGTGAATCCCTTGGCAGAGATCGAGTCAAGGGGGATATCAGAGGTGGCACAACACTAAGTTGGGAATGATGAGGTATTTGATGTGTTTCTATTTCAGCCTTCAAAATATCCTTTAATCTTTTACAATTTTTATAGGCTTGTATGATATGTGCCCTTAGAGAGAAGTGGTAGAATGCCTAGATTCACACTCCTTAAGCCTCCTTTTAAATGCTAGTCTGATGAGCATGCAACCACTATTCGTTAACAAATGCTTTGTATTCTTAGAAAGTAATAGGATCTGTTATCAACTTCCAAGTACTAAAGCACCCCTGGAAAAGCTGGTAGGAGGGCAGATGGTAGGGTGCTGCTTGCGAAGTTAAAACTTTCTTAATCTTCATATTCCATGATACTCTAGAAGCAGTTTATAGATATTTTCCTTGTGAAGCGTTCATCAAGGAGAGTAACACATTTCCTGCCAAAGCTTCATGTTGTCCAGCCTGATTGTTCAACTTGGTTGCCCTTTACAATCACAATAATATTCAAGGATGTTCTTGCACGTTCATGGAAGTTATGGTGCCTTACCATGGTAGAGACCGGGATTCAGTTTCCCGGATGTGCTAGATTGCCATATATTATCACCTAGTTGAAGATTAATAAAGATTTAATAGGCCGTGTTTAATCAATTTTTATGATGACCAATGAATATCTGACTGGCCATTTTTCTGTTTTCATTTTATTTTGCCTCTTCCAGAAAACAAATAAAAGTTGGTGAAAGTCTGTTGTCCCACTTAACAACCTGATGCTTTTTTTTTCCCTTTTTCTTTGCAGATATGCTTCACAATTTGGGTGGTCCAACTTCATTAGACTGTCAGTTATTTGTTGTATTGTTAGAAAACCAAGAAATGATAAAGGGGAGGTGAATATCACTAGCGTATGGAATGCATCCAACCAGTTTGAAGTTGCCTCTTGCAAATTATATGATGGATTCAACTCCTCATAGCTTGTCTGCAGAAGTAATCCTATTCTTACTCTTTTTGGAGTAACAGAGTGACAGGGAAGCCAATTCATTCAGTAATTCTTCGATTAGTTCAGATTCTTTTTTCTTTCCATTCCTGTTATTTCCAGTACTGGGAGAATTCCTACGTACCACCAAATATCCCCAACCTGGTATCAAGTGTTGATTGTGTATGGTGCATGGTACCATGTATAGCCAGGGTTCATAATTTTATCCTTCTTGCTTGATTATTACTTGATCTTCAATGATAAATTGATAATGGTGATGTGTTGCTAGCAAATATCAACGATATCGGTGTAGTTTAAGCCTTAAATTATATAAGAGACCATCATGCAGGTCTAGCTGCGCCCTAATTTGAGATTTATTGCAAGACATTATCATCAAGAAAAGATGGCAATTGATGGATGCGATTTGTTCGAGTGCAAAACTAGGAAAGGTTTTGCTTATCAAACTGCGGTGCACCGGCCACGATGAACAATGGTTCTTCCATCTTTAGTTTTCCCTTTAAAATTTTTTTATTGATGGATGTTTTAGCTATAGCTCGGGTCTCTGTTTATCATCCTTGGAAACCTATCAACCAGCTAGAATTCTGAGAATTGAGATTTGAGAAGCTGATGTCTACAGATACTTGAAACATTCATGTTTATTGTGCACAGCTTGCCATCGTTGCTATCATTTTTATTTATTGCCAGAACATTTAACAAAATATCCAGTAAATTGTGTTCTGCTAATAATATTGTGAATTGTCACATTTCTTGCTAAATTTTATCAGAGTTGAATATCACACAACAGGAGAGTTTTTGGTTTGCAGGCAAATTACCAGATCATGTCTTGGATTTATTCATCATGCTAAATCAGTTTAATCAGCATCAAAATGTTCCAGATTTTTACCACAATTAGTCTCAATTTGATTTATTCATGAACATTCACTTCTTCCCTATAAATTTAAAACATTTCACCCACAAGAAAATAAAAATTGCATTGAAAAGAAGAAAGTGCACTCGTTATCAACATATCAAGTAGAATTATTTTCCATGCTTTCCAAGGTAAGAAACTAATAAATTTGATGTAAACCAAATCACATTGGCTGCAAAATCAAACTGTCAAATCCGAATCGCTACTTCCAGGTAAAAGAAACAAATAAAACATTTTTGCGGCTTACTAGCATTGAATTCAACTTGCTACCCTACTAGAAAACATAGAAGTCAAGATGAAAGTATACATGATAATTTCAGGGTCCGAAACATGCAAGGATTTGAGATGGCAGCAAAAGTTCAAGTCATGGAGATTGCTCATCGGTGCCTTGCTTGTTCATTTTCTACACAAAACCGCCAAAATCCCAGTTAGAGAACTCTCCATCAAGGATGACTTTATTGCCATAACATAATTACATATTTAGCTAAAGCACCAGGCCAACATATTAAACTTTAAAGAAAAATGGATTTATAACATAACAGCTTTAGTAATTCATAAAAGAAAAATTGATGAAATTTGAGACCCATAGCAAAGAAATCTGATACTAATGAATTAAAAATGTCAAATATACAACTGGGTCACCATCAACATCATGCACGCAACTTGAAAAGCTCCAAACACCGGATATGGTGAATTTATCAAGCTCGGTGCTAGAAATATTTCCTTATGTCCATTAAGGAAACTAAAAGACGTGTTTGTAGCAGCCAATATAAAAATTGCAAGATATAAATAATACTATCCAACGCAATTGTAGATAGCTTATAGCACCATTTACGAAAACAATTGACAAAAAATCCTTCTACATTTAATGGGCAAGAGGGAAGGTACAGGTAATGAAATTTTAGAAAGGATATCACTAGAATAAATCAGCAAACTGGAACATTAAAAACATAATGCCTAGCAATGGATGTGTTATGGGACACTAGTAGGATAAGAGAAAAATGAGAAAAGGGAGCAACCACATTTAACACTTCATAATCAAGAGGGACAAACTAGTATTCTGAGGATTGAAATGCCGAATCAAACAAAAGAATAAGGGGAAACAAAGAGAACTATGCAACATCATACTAATAGATAATCAACCTTGTTAAAACAACAAAGGTGGACGTAAAGTGACAGTAATTCCTAATAGTCACTGCTTTCTGACCAATGCTTTCAAGTTTTCTTGCATGCTTCAGTCCATATAATTTCACATATTCCACTTTCATCAACGTAGATGCTCATTGTACAGTGTTCCTAAATTGTGCATGGTAAACAAGTAGCAATCCTTCTTGACATGCATATAGCCAGAGGCGGCGAAGCTATTAAGAGACCCGGGGGACCATGGCCGCCCCCGTTTTTCGTAATAAAAAATACTTGGTAATACTATTGGTCCATATTCTGAGTAGCATAATATGCTGAGTAGTAATACTATTGAGCGGAGTAGTACACAGTAGTAATACTATTGTGCGGAGTAGGATTTTTCCTCTTTTTTACGTCTTTTTTTACTATTTTTTTTTTAAATATTTGATATATTCGCTCTTTATATGTAAAAGGAATTTTCTATTTTCTCACCGATTCTCTTATTTTGTACATTCAGAAAAAAAAATTGCTGCTGTAATTACTACAAATTTAATTATAGATGGATTTTGTAATATGAAAAAACGTATATCATTTTAGTGGATTGAAATTTTTATCTTTCTTGCTTTTTTTGGCCCCTCCCGATATATGATCCAGGCTTCGCCCCTGCATATAGCTCCATATCCTTCACAATGCCTATGGCCAAAATTATTTAAGGGGTGTTAGGGTAAAAACTTTATTTTGAAAATTGAGTTTTGAAAATGCCGTTTAAAAAAAACTACCATGACTTAAATTTTCTGTTTATAAGTTTCAAAACGATGTTTTAAATTAATCACCGAAACACTTGAAAAAACCATTTAGTGTTCATTACTGGATCTTCAGTAAATCTTCCCAGATTCTCCATCAATCTTCGAAATAAAATAAGCTATTTTATACATCAATCAAATTATCACAGAATTGAAAAGAGGAGAAAAAACAGATTTAGCTCATCCAATCACAACTAATACCTGCATCTAAGCCATAAAAGGCCAAGCATCTATAATCTATACTAACCAGAAAAATCAAACACCAAATCTTCAATATTCATAATCAGTAAACATTGATTTTGCTTATAGTATAGAATTTGAAGAATTTTATTAATGATTAAAAGGGTTAACTGAAAACATCGAAATAGAACGTAAATGATAAGCAAAGCCCGAGAGAGTACCGATTGAGCGTTGTGCCAAGAGAGGCCTCTGTAGACATTGACAGAGAAAGTGGCGGTGAGATAAATGGTGGCGACGCCTAGACTTGCTGTGAACGCCTTGAATGCCAAATCTCCTGCTCTGCTTCCCACTCCCATCCCTCTCCTCTGCTCTGTCCCCTTTTGGTTTTGGTGAAAATAGGGATTTTTTTTTTTAATAAATTATATAAAAAGTATATATATCTACTTTCAGTAATAATTAATTATTTTTAAAAAATTAGTTGTTATTATTAATTAATTCAAGTTAAATAAAAAAGTTTTACTCTATTAAGGTCCCTTCCATCTAAAATTAATTGATATTCAATCAAATCAACTCAACTTAATATATATAAGAGGAAGATAATTAAAGATTTTAATGAATTTATAAAGTAAGGTGTATTTAATAATAATTTTAAAAGATTTTATAATAATAAAAAGTATTTAATTAAAATTTTAAAAAATTTATAAATAAAAAAATATTCAATTATAATTTTTGTAGACTCTATAAAAATAAATAAATATTCAAAAATTATTAAGTTTTTTAACTAATAAATTTTTTTATATCTTTATTAATTTTTACGCAGTGATATGAATAAAAAATTTCTTTAAAAATTTTTCATTTATTCTCAATATTTCAGCTTTTTTTTTTTAATAAAATATAGAAGTTTCATCTAAAAAAAAATCAAAATTTTATTGAATTTTTTTTATGTTGTTCACATTTTTTTTCTTTCATTGAGTTTTTTTTATGTTGTTGATATCTTTTTATTTTTATTTTTAATTCATTGAATTATTTTATATTGTTTATATTCTTCTTTTTTTTGTTCATTGAGTTTTTTTATATTGTTGATGTTTTTTTTTTTTAATTCATTGAGCTTTTTTTTTACATTGTTCATGGGTTTTTTTTCATTGAAGTTATTTTTATATTATTCATTTTCTTCTTTTTTTTTTTTTTATTGATTCATTAAGATTTTTTTTTAATATATTGTTCATGTTTTGAATCGATTAAAATAATTTATCTAACCTTTTTGTTGATTTTGAGATTGTAAAAATTAATTTAATGTTGTCCCTTATAAATATAATTATATACATTCAAATTAAACTCATCTTTGACTATATCTGATCCTAAAAATTGCTCATTGTCTAATATCATTTAATATATAACTCAATATTAAAGACTTAACTGTTTATATAGTCCATAAGTCTTATATACCAACAATAACGATTTGTTTAATTGAAATTGAAAAATAAATTAAATAAAATTTTAAAATTTTATATCTAAATTTAATTTTTAAATAATAAAATAAAATTTATTAATTAAATTAAAAATTATTGTGAATTTATGGAGTGATGAATAGAGAAATATTAAACGTTATATTTTTTAAATATTATTTTAATTAATTTTGATATTTGGATTGAATAATATTATTTAATTAAAAATTTATACTTTTATTTATTATTATAAATATTTATTTTTATTATATGAGAAATATAAATTTGTTATATTTATATAAAATAGATATTAGAGATGAATAAAAATTTATAAAAGTTCTTTAAAATAAAATTTTTGAAAAATCATTTATTAATTTATAAACTCTACAAAATTTTATAAAAATCGTTTACTTAAAAAAAAATTATAAATATTTTTAAAAATTTTAATTAAATATACTCAATTAATCTTAATCTTATAATTAATTGAAGTGAAATATATGAATTTTTTATTCATACCTTAAATGATTTCGAGGGATATCATTCTTTGTTTGTCTAATATTTTTACGATATAATTTTTTTTTTCAATTTAGTAAAAATTCTTTGTTTGTTTAATATTTTTACGGTATAATTCTTTTTTCCATTTATTAAAAAATTTACCGTCATATCAACTCCAGTAATAAACTTTCATTTAAATCAATCAGTTTTTATTTCATTATTCATTTATAACAACTATACTGAACAAGTTAATTATTTCATTATTCATTTATAGTACTATTTAATCAATTTGAATCTTTAAAAAATTCATAGTTTAAATCGAAAAATATATTCATAAATACGCTCAACACAACTATTAATTACATTCAAAATGCGCCGAATGTCTATATCTCACAGCATATGTCAGATTTCTAGCCAACCTAAACCAAAACCTGTGCCGCATACAAGACTTCCTACAAACCAAAGAAGATGTATTATAGTTGACAACTGCGCATAATCAGTAAAAATTTTCAGTTATCATTTATTTGAAGTAAAACTGTCTTGACATCTTCAATATATAGTTAAACAAAATATATAATAAGATTAACGAAATACAACAATGCTGAAAATTTTATAGATATAACAATGATCAAACATTATTTAACTTGGGCATCCACATCTCCTTCTTGAAAAGCAGCCGCCAATTTTATAGGAATTCCTTGATGAAACACAATTCCAGATGATGACAACCTTTGCTGTCATGTCCATATTCAACGTCAACATACACATGACTTGAATGCAACTCTACCGCCATTTCTTTTCAGACAAAGATATAAGCTGTATGCGAGAAAATTGAAATAGATTAACAACTATGTATAAATTGATAGGAAAATGCAAGCGTTACATGCTATAATTATGAATGGAAAGATGAGGAATGAAGCTGCTAACAGCATCATTCATGTTATATGTGTACGAGAATTTGCAATCTCAAGATGAGCTCTTCGATGTGTTGAACAAGAAAGATAAATGAGGAATATAGATGAATATAAATACAAATCATAGAATCTATTTCAACAAACACTCACTAACCCTTCCCCAACTTATGCCCCTACATTGAAGGAAGCTTACTCCCAATTCCCAAAGAACAATTAAGTTTCGTTATAACTGCATTCACAATAGTTGACATGATAAACAGTGGGAACTGGAATACACTGCATGAACAGCACAAACATGGAAGGAGAATGACAGCTACATGGATACAGATGTATAGTCTTACCTATTTACAATTCTGACAGGACATTCTACCCCAAAAAGAAGAAGGAAAAAAAAAAAAAAAAAAAGCCGTGTACAAGCAAATATATCGATCACAAAAATGAGGGTAAATTTGTTAGTAGTCACTCAACTTCGGGCTTCATTCCAAGTGGATCACTAAAAAATCAAATTATTTCAGTTGCAAAACTGAACTTCTATTTCATCTACAATTTCGTTGTTATTATTAGAATTTCAAACATTCTGGTAGATTACCTTACCTGTTTCCAACATGGATCATTATTTACATTTTAGTGTTATTAATGACTTCAAGTATCACATTCAACTGTGTGTGATCTTAACCATTTGTTGGGAATAAATTCCAATGGATTTTGTTGTAGATGATTCTCCATAATGTTTGCAATTCCATTAATGATGACCAGTTGCAGGGTTCAAATTATGAAATACAAGCAAATAGAATTTTAGTAAATGAATTGAAATTAAGCTCAATGTTTATGACCACTTGTGCAATTTACTCCAAAAGGACGACTATTTCCTAGTTGTACAACAATAATTGGCTAATTTCAAATATAGATTATCAAGCAAAATTAAGGGCGTAACAGGTGGTCATTCCCTTGATTGCTTATTCTTGGTCTCTTTCTTTCACTACTTCACTCAGGTATAATTCCTATCTTATTAAGATTCCTAATAATCTTCTTTTGTTTGTTTTTTTAATTAATACAGTAAAGTTACTCGCAAAAACTATTTCAACCATAGAAGGCATCCTCTTGGATTGAAAATTTGAAATAAGCAATTGAGTTAGAAAGCCTAGGTAATCAGTTTTTGAAGAATGCTTGGGCAATTAGAGGATGAGTTCCATGTGCTCATGCACACAATACGGCAAAAATATTCCAAGGGAAAGATCTAATTCTACAGTTTCATATGTTTTATGTGAAAGTAACAATTCCTGTTTTTTGTTAAAAAAACATTTCACTGCTCTAATATAATCAAATAATCACCAATAAAATCTGTATTTATAAAAATTCTTCAAAGAAGCAAACAAGGACCCATGATAAAGCCACTGGGCTAGGTTTTAGTTATCTGAATATAAAGAATACAGAATTTATATTATTGAGATGTAATATTTGATAATGCAAGAAAATCTATCACCCTTGGAAAATGTTAACTCTTGTAAGATCTTTAAATTCTTTTATTAACCAGGTTGTTTCAGTTAAGATATACTTTGAGGGAAGAGGACAGTTGCTAAAATTCTGCTATGTCAAGGTTCACAGTTGTCCATGTATATGACTGCTACAAGTTGATTAAACTCGTAACTTGATTACTGTTCAAGCTGAACCGGAGGACAGGCATAATTATTCTAGTTCAGAACTGGGTTTATATTGTTACTCCAATTGAGCCTAACCTGCAGCAATATCAATTCAATAGAATCTAAAAACCTATTAGTTTCGAAGATAATGTTCATACAAAATTAAGAGCAAAGTATACAAGCATAAAAACAAACAAGCAAGCAGAGATGAAAATATAGAATATGAACACACACTTAGAGACGAGCAAACTCGGATATTAACCAACCTGACGAGCAACTTGTGCCATCCTCCGATTGTCTCTAGATGATTGTGCTATCAAGCCTGATTTCTGTGACTCCGGATAACCACTTTGCTTCTCCCCCATCTTTCTCTTCAAAGTGCCATAGTAAAGAGAGGAATCGCCATCAGGGCTGCTTGGAGATTCCTTTTTCCTTTTTCTTTGGAATGTGTACTTGAGAAACTTATTATTCATTGGTTGAGTAGTAACTACTTCAATTGCA
The DNA here is from genome assembly GCA_948193065.1 of Aleurites moluccanus. Lineage (NCBI taxonomy): Eukaryota > Viridiplantae > Streptophyta > Magnoliopsida > Malpighiales > Euphorbiaceae > Aleurites > Aleurites moluccanus. The sequence goes on from CANXYC011186694.1 coordinate 39,171, forward strand.
TCAGTCTCCTTTGGATTTGAGTTTGCCAGCAATACATTGACCATCTCAAAATCAGTTTTGCTAGCTGGAAACTCTGAACTCTCTGCAGATCCAGCATCCTGTCTGGTCAACTCCAGCTCATCTATTGACAACTTATCGTTGTCTGTTGCATTCTGGAACTTACAAATCCTGTCAAAGTCTGCTTCACTTTTTGTAACTTCTACAGATCCAGACTTTGTGATCATTTCATTTTTATCTGAAAGAGCACGTTCAGGATCCTTCTGAGCATTATCAATTGTCCTAGAATCTTCCCCAGTTTGAACATTATTATCTACAGTCTGGTGAGGAAAACTTCTATACTCTCTGTGTCTCCTATATCTAGCAGCTCTTTTTCTTCTTAGCGTTCTAGGGATACCTCCATTCTTGACTACTAAATCTGGACTTTTCTTTATATCACAACCATTTTCAACCTCAGCAGTGAGGTTTCCACATACATGTTTATCTTTTTCTTTGATAAATAGCTGATTCATTACACCTTCAGCTTGCGAAGGAACAGGGAGATTTATTTTTCTTCTTCTTTTTCTAAACCTATTACCTGCTTCAATACCCTTAACTAAATCTGGACTCTTCTCTGCACCACAAATATTATCAACCTTGGCACTGAGTTGTTTAAATATATCCTTATCTTCTTCATCTTCTCTGATAAATATCAGGTTCTTTCCATCAGCTTGCCCGGAAAGAGACAGATTTCCACCTAACAGATTCCGTTCAAAAGCACGAATTCTCTGAGTGCATCCATTTCTATACAGCTCAGGCTCTTTGCTTCTCATCACTATGGAGGCAAAATCAGGATTACAAACAAAACAGTTGTGTTCATTACAATCATTTTCACTATAGCACTTACTGCCATCGCATGTCCCATTCAAAGTTGAATTCTTCATCTCATGAGTTATAAATGGATCACATTGTAAGGTGGGTAGAGAAGATATTACAGACCCAGAAGTACTTAGTCTATTGTCCTCAAGTGCAGCTACCTGAGTAGCGTTTTCACCCTCTGAATTTTGTTCACCTAAAGGCTGCACCTGGCTGTTTGTCACCTTCTCCAATTCATCCTGTAGTTCTCTCAACTCTCCTCTAAGGTCTTTTACTATATCCTCAGCTTCCCCAAGTTGTGCTTCTAGTTCTTCAATCCTTCTTTGTTGACTCAAGGATGCCATTTCTGCTTCACTAACCTAGAAATATACAGAGTCAGTCGAAATAAGATTTGTTTAAGTTAGTTGTTTAAAATAAGGGGGAAAAAAAGGTAGATCAAGGTAGAGTGAGCATAACAGGTTGAAAGAATCAAAGAGAAGACCGAACTTTGTTTAAGTCAGTAAGTTTGTAAGACCTAAACAACTCAATAAGAGTTAATATTCCTGTCCTTGGTGCCAGCTCAATTGAAGGTTCACCAATATTTCAGTAATATTTAGGTTGAGTAGCAACATAAACAATGAAAAGATGATGGTTGTTACAGCCAACAAATTGAATTACAACTTATCTGCAGAAGAGAGAACTTTCTAAGCATTGTTGATTACCTAATTTGCAAATGTTAGCTGTTCCCTAATGTCAAATTCAGGTGGTCTATCTCATTATGATATCAAGGCTCGTGAAAGATCGCAATTTCCTAAAAAGGTTTCTTTCAGAGCAGTATGAATCCATGAGAACCCAGTTACAACGAATGAAATTAACCTTAAATGCTAATGAAATCTTGTATGTTAAGTTTGGAACCTAAGATCAACCTTGACTCTGTCCATCCCTTTAACACTTGAGTGAGTAGTCTAAACACAATTCGTGATCAACTTCACCAGGCATTTGCATTTCAAAAATGATAACCTTATCTTCAATTAGTGAGACACAATTATATTAAACAATATGCTTAAAGCTAGAAAACAATCTCATAAACATAATTAAGAACGGTTTACAATAGCTTTACATATATCCCTGCATTGTAATTGGTGGGAAAATTAAGAACTTTACCTATATATTGACATAAGCATGAATTCAATATTTTTGTTTTCATGTCAGATCATATCAACCGTAGATAATCGACAATGTATAGTGTATAACTAGCATATTGAATGTTGCAAGACATTTAATAATATGGCACAGGCCAGTTTAGCTAAATTAACAGCAACAAATATCAACACAATGATTATCAACACAAGTCAGTGAAAATAAGTTATATTCATAAACAATTCAAACAAACACATGCCCTAGGGGCTAGAACTTTGAGCAGAGTTCTACTAACTATTTAACTAGTTTGTTTGATTCAGCAACAAATTTTCAAACAAAATACTTTAATTCCAAATACACTAAAACAACATCCGCTACTATCAATGAAACCAAATCAAATTAGAGATGGAAATTAAGAAACGAAACTAAAATCATCAAAGATTCTTTCATTACAATCTGTGATCAACCACAAGAAGAGCTCAACCATTCCACACAAAGATTGTTATTAATAAAAATGATTAAAATCAATTAATGACCAAAGCCACATCACCAGATAGCAATTCACACACAAACACCAACAAAGAGTAATAAAAAAAAAACACTGAAATGAAAAAATTTAAAACCTTAGAATCCAACATCTGTTTGAGCCTAAGAAGCATTCGCAGCGCCTCGTCTTTCGCGGCGAATAGCTCCCGCTGATACCGCTGCGCTTTCCTTTCCGACACCATTATCCTCGCCGCCGCCTCTTTCGCCGTATTCA
>CANXYC011186758.1:0-13117 GCA_948193065.1 Aleurites moluccanus
TATATATATATATATTCACATTACTTGTCTTTTTATATATAATTTTTTTGGTAATCTAAAAATGTTATTAAAAAATTTTCATTTTTTTTTAGATTATGTATTTAAAATTTGTGCTTAAACTAAAAAATAATTATGTGACCATATTATAAGATTATCAATATATTCCACCTCTAACAATTAGTACTTTAATAAAATAAAAGTTATTTGATAAAAAATCCTAACAAAATATATTACAAAATAAGAAGTAGAAAATAGATAAGAAATGAATATATTTTTCAGTTTTGAGTTTTAATTTGAAAAAATAAAAATTAAAAAATTGAGAAATAAAAAATAAAAATAGAGAACCAAACAAGATATAAATTTTTCAATTTTCCATATTAGAACGAAACTTTAGAAAACAACTTTAAAATGTTTATGCTATTATTCTTTATCATAAATAGGTGTTTAGGTTGACAATTATCAAATTAGAGTTTTAAAAGTCATAATGTATTTTGTACCAAAAGTTTTGTTTGTGAAATAAGCCGGTTTTAGCAATTAAACAAAAATATTTTTAGAACATAAACTCATTAATAACAATCATTGTTAAACACTCAATTATTTAAAATATTAATTCGTTATAGTGTTTTTAATAAATTAATGAGTTTTTTTTTAAGATTCAAATACTTACAAAGCGATCATTTTCTAAATAGAAAATATGCATTTTCCATTACTTCTACCTTTTGCGGATTCTAGGATCGAATCCCAGCAAAAACTTTGATCATTTCCTAAAGAGAGAAAGTGCAATTTCCCTCTTGAACTTAACCTAAAAGAGCAATCCCCCCTTAAATTTTAAAAAAGTGCAATTATATCCTTATATTACTAAAATTGTATCAATTAGGTCCAATTTTGGTCATGTGTTCTCATGTGATATAGCTGCATTACAAACAAAAATTTTAACTTTATGTGGGCTGCACTACTTTAGAAAGTATGACCCACTCTTTGTATTTTTTTAACAGTTGAAGGACGGCTATTTCTATGCTCTCTGACCTCTATTTTTAACCAAAGCATCAGCTTCTTTTTTGTTCCTTCAATGGCTACCATCAATCTCTCTCCACTACAAACTTCTCATTCTATTCACTATCTTCATTTTCTCTCCAAAATTCCCTAACCTTTTATTATATTCATACTCTAAGCCCTTCATCCCCTTCCCTTCCATCTCCTTAAAACCCGAACACAATTAGATCTCGTTATGTAATTATCATTGGAGCCGTCTATAATCTCTCAGAGACGGAGTTAGTACTTGTGCCTTTAATGCGAATGAGTTCTCCAAAATGTTGACTTTAGAATCGAGCATTTAAGCCATCTTGGATAAGAACGCTGATCTTCAATTTATTGGTATTTGCCAAAATATTGGGGCTAGCATTTTCTCTCATATGAAGTCGGTGCCGGAGCCTTATTGCTTTATTAAGATGCCTTTTTTTTCTACGCATTAGAGGTGTCTCTTTGAATCTGAATTTCTATTATATCCATGGATTTGGTGATAATCACGTATTTTACTTGATGGAATGATACTTTTTTGAGCTTCATGGTTTTGAATTATCTGAGGCATTATTTGTTGAACGGAAAAGGCAAATATGGATACTAATCTACAATGGATAGAAGTGTATTTCACTACATAATAAAATTATTGTTATTAGAGTTGAAGGGAAAGCTTTGTCATTTCTTCTCTTTAATTTTACTTTTCAAAAAATGACAAAGATTAGGTTCAATATTTAGTTTTAGACTTCATAAAAATATTCAACTAATTAATTTTTTTTTTTCCAAATTCATCCATCCCAAATAATTTTCAAATTGTAAATTGTTATCCTTAAAAAAAATTTCACGTTTTGAGCATTGAAAATGGAATTACTTCTACCATTAGCTTATCCAACAATTAACTAAAATTTGATTTATATAGTACAATTATTATATATAGTGAAAACGAGATACATGTTCATATAAATCACCAAGAAATAGTAAGAAATTACATATGATATGAAAACTACAAGAAGCCATAATTAAAGATTGAAGAAACAATCAATTCCAATTCAGAATAAAAATATTTAAGTGGGCCCACAATTTTGAACAAAAATAGCTTTTCCATTTGACTAAAGGCTTTATTTTGTTTCATTATCGATTAGACCTAATTGCAATAATTTTAGTCTTATAAGGGTGTAATTACACCTTTTTAAAATTGAAAGGGGAATAATCATTTAGGTTAAAGTTTAAGGGGGAAATTGCACATTTTCCCTTTCCCAAATAGAAAATACAATTCCAAATATGCATTTTCCATCACTTATTCCTTTTACGGATCATGGGATCGAATCCCAACAAAAACTTTGACCATTTCCCAAATGGAAAACACAATCCCAACAAAAAATCTAAGCATTTTCCTAATGAAATTTAGAGGTCGCATTGGTATGATGTCGCATTGGTTTGATTTCATTAATTTGAAAAATTGTTATCAAATCAAATTAATATTTTTGATTTGAAAAATTAAATCATCGTTATAATCAAATCGTCAGTTTTATTTCAATTTGATTCGGTTTAAATAACTTCAGTTTATTGGTTTTAAATTAATTTTTTTTTATAAATCATCATTATTTTATTTTAAATTTAAGGAAAACACCGATAAAATATCTGTAATAAAAAAATTTTAAAAATAATTTAATATTATATAATTCAAAACTTGTCTATTTTATTAATTAGTACACCCAAAACTTATATTTTTTTTCAAAAATTAATTTTTTTTATTTGTCTTTAGTTAATTTTCATGGATAATATTTTTTAAATTCTAAATTAATATTAAGTTAAAAAAAATTAGTTATATATAAAATAAAATTAAATATATTTAATTATAATAATGGTGTATATATATATATAATTTCGGTTTGATTCGATTTGAAATCAGAAAAAATATTTAAACCTAAAAATAAACCAAACTTTCATTTTATTTTATTTTTAAATCAAACAAAATCAAATAAATTATGAAATTATTGATTTTAATTTAACTTAATTCAATTTAATCGTTTCGATCTGTTTGACTTCCACTACTAATGAAAATCATGTGTTTTGCTTGACTTCTTCCGCCTATATATATATATATATATATAATTTCGGTTTGATTCGATTTAAAATCAAAAAAAATATTTAAACTGAAAAATAAATTAAATTTTCAATTTATTTTATTTTTAAATCAAACAAAATCAAATAAATTATGAAATTATTAATTTTAATTTAATTTAATTTTTTCGATCTGTTTGACTTCCACTACTAATGAAAATCATGTGTTTTGCTTGACTTCTTCCGCCTATGAACCTTGGGATCGAATTCTAGAAAAAACTCTCATATTTTTTGCTTTTTTTTTTTCTTTTATTAATTTTCAACTTCTTTTATTCTTTTCTTTTTTTCTTATTTTATATACATTATTTTTTTAATTAAATTTTCAATTCTTTTATTCTTTGCTTTCTTCCTATTTTTATATATATTATTTTTTATTTTCAATTTCGTTTATTATTTTATTTTTCCTTTCTTTTATATGCATTATTTCTCTAAACTAAAATAAAACTTTTTTCCATTATTTTCAGCTGAAAAGTAATTATTTCATTAATAAAAGTGAATATATATATATAATCTTTATTAAAAAATTTGATATCAATTTTTTTATAATAGAAAGACAGTACTTAAATTATATATGATATCATGATAAAATGTTCTCTATCTATTTAATATAAAATTAATATTTTAAAAAAATTATAAAGTACTAATTTTGAAAAAAATATTAGAGGGTGATACCTTTTAATAAAATAAAATAAAAAGAAAAAATAATGATTTAATTGTAAATTAAGTCATAGCAAGCAAGAAAAAAAAGTATGAATATATTTTCTAATTTTAAAATAAAAAATAGTTTATCCATTGATTTTCATGAAAAATAAAAACTGAAATTTTTTTAGAAAAAGAAAAAATATTTTTCTAAACATATCTTTAAATTTATTTATTTTATTTATTTTTTTGGACTTTTGTCCTCTGTAATAATAAATAAATAAATAAATAAAAGAAAGGAAAGTTTATTTTGCCCCATCTAATATGGTGAAGATATATATATATATTTTTTTAAGTATTGAAATCGATTTTAAATTTATAATCCAAAAAATTATATATTTATTGTCGGACTTATGTTTCAGTGTGCTTGTGATCAAGAGATTTGATGGAGGGCACAGTTGAAAGTTGAATAGAACATTCCATTTCATATTTAATTACCAAATTGTCCCCATCATCCAATATAGCATCTCCCATATTGAACACAAATAATTGAATTGTATGACATAATAATTTATAATTTATTTAAAAATTATATTTGAAAATTTTAACAATATAGAAAACTAAAATATTAAAAATAAAAATAAAAGAGTTATTAATTCAAATATTAGCATCCCATCTAAATTCAATTTAAATTAAGTTATATATTTACATGACATATATATAAAAAATTTTAATTTTTAATATATTTAATATTAATTTTCTGATTTTATATTTTATTATCTTTATAAATAAACGAGCGAAGGTGTTTTAAAAAAATTTACTTTCATTATTCAAAATTTAAGAAAAGGAGCTATAAAAATATAAAATTAGTACAATAATAGTAATAAATTTTAAAAAATGTTTCTTTTTTTTTTTTTGAAATTTTTTCCAAGAACAAATGTAAAAAACGCACGACTGATGGTCTACGAGAAAGTCGCTAGAAGCTCTCTCTCTTCATTTTATACCTATCTTCTACTCTCTTTTCTCTTTTCTGTTCTAGAAGAAGCTTCATTCTGTATTTGCATCAATCAGGTAAAACTCTCGATTTTCTTTCATTTCACCATCTCGTAATTCACCGAGTTAATATAATTTTAGTTTGGTTGCTGAGAAAAGTAAAGAAAATCGTTTTGTTCGTTTTTGGTAATCCAAAACTGAGAATATCATAATTAAGTCGATTATATATGTTGTTTTGGTAACGTACAATGACTAATTATTGAGCTTCTATAGATTCGGATTGTGGCGTGGAAGAGATGATTTGGGGAATTATTCGTCGGAAAGTTGTTGCTTCCGTAAATTCTGAATTTCTCTCTCTTTTTTCACCAAGTTATAATATAATCATACTTAAATTACTAATATTCTTTTTTTTTTTTAATTGTGAACAGTCTGTTTCAAAAATTAGGCCTACAACGATCAGGCCAAGATGCTTTGCAAGGAAAGAGGTATTAATCATCCATTTTTACTTCTTAACTTCATTTCTGAATGCAAAAATCTTTATATTGTAAGTGCTGATATGAAATCTTTAATGCTCGGTATGCAAAAATGTTATATGAAATTATAAATGTGAAAATGATTGAAATTATTTGCTATTTTTCAATGAGTAATTGTTGATAAATTTCAAATTAAAATCTATTTATACTGAAGTTTGCTGGAGATGTTAATCTATTAGTAAACATGCAGGGTATGATTAGTGCGAATCGAATTGAGCATGTAAAGTGCTTTAGTTACTTCACTTCCTTAGGTAATAATAACTAAATCAATATGCTGCTTGCTAGAAATTTACTCTGCTTTTTTTTTTTTTTAATTTCTAATGTTCTTTCTTACAAACTTCTTTTTAATTCTTTCTTTATTAGGCAGCCATGCAGCAAACCTAAGAAGGTTGTTCAGCTCTCAACCTTGTTGATCAGTTTTAAATATTCTAAAATTTTATGCATTTCAACCATCAATGATGAACGTGATAGTTTATATCTTCTTTAATTCTCCTCTTTTTTTCCTTTGCCTCCAGGGAAGCTACTCCATTAGTTCAATCTGAGTATCTAATTGGTTTGAAAAATAGATCATTTTCTTCAGACAGTGGTACATTTAAATTCATGCTTATCCTTGTGATTTTACATTTTTATGCTGTTTTTATTTATTTTATCCTGGGTTGTAGGAGACCTAGTTGATGCTGTTGTTCCTTTCATGGGTGAATCCATTTCAGATGGCACCTTGGCAAAATTCTTGAAGCGTATGTTCTTCTATTTATATTCAGTTGGATTGTGGTGCTTTTCAATTATAAAATACTTTTATTCTTTAATTTATGTGCTTGAATTTGTGTACATCTTCAAATATATAATGGATTGCGTTCTGAATCTCATGCTTTGGATGCATATTATGAGCAGAACCTGGCGACAGGGTTGAAGTTGATGAGCCCATTGCCCAGATTGAAACTGACAAGGTAATTCATGTGAAGGATAATTTCTATGATTCTGAGGCATCAAAATGGGTCATTGCTGAACTGCGTGCCATCAACATGATTGAATTGTTTATTTACCGCTAGGTCACCATTGATGTAGCTAGTCCTGAAGCTGGCACTATTCAGAAGGTAAAATCCATCTACCGTAGCAACACTGATTTGTAGAAATATTGATTTCTTCCTCTTCGATAGTTGATAAGTTTTATTTCTCTGATCTTGCTTTCTTCTCTCTTTCTCTCTCTCCTTTTCTTTTAAGTAGTTGGTTGCTAAGGAAGGTGAAACAGTGGAACCAGGTATGAAGGTTGCTGTAATTTCAAAATCAGGTGAGGCTGTAACACAGCAAGTCCCACCAGAGAAGGCTGCCCCAGAGAGCGAAGAAAAACAAACCCCTACAGCGGAGACTTCTTCCATTAAGGAGAATAAAAGAGCACCATCTGCTCCACAACGTGCAGTTAAAGCTCCTTCACCTCCTAAACCCACAGAACCCCAGCTTCCACCAAAGGACAGAGAAAGAAGAGTAAGTTGTATGATAGATTTTTCATTGTCATGAAACTGCACTGTTAATATTTATTATGCTCTATACATTGTTGACAAGAATGTGCTCCGAAATATTGTTCCACTTCATCAAGGTTCCTATGACAAGACTAAGGAAACGGGTTGCAACACGCTTGAAAGATTCCCAAAATACATTTGCAATGCTGACAACGTTTAATGAGGTTGATATGTAAGTTCAATTTTGTCTTTATTTCATCACACGTGGCTAATCATCCTTGCTTTGACAGATAAACATTCGTAACTTCCAATTAACATCTGTAATCTTTCTCATTGTACAATTGGCAAACAAATAAATAAAGTAACTTTCCAACAAGGATGAGAGAGAAGACTTTAGCAAGTGAAATAGGCATACCATTCAAACTACAATTTCTTCATTCTTTGAACATCTTGCAAACTACAATTTTATTTCCAATCTATATATGTAATCATTATGGTAGCTGTTTAATGCAGGACAAACTTGATGAAACTCCGTTCTGATTATAAAGATGCATTTGTGGAAAAGCATGGAGTGAAATTGGGATTTATGTCTGGATTTGTCAAGGTAAGATGTTGAATTTCAGTTGTATAAAAAACTAGTGTCATTATACAGTGTGTATAATGTTTTTGGATTGTTTTTCCTTTTGCATGCATGTTTGAAACTCATTATTATTGTTACAGGCTGCAGTTAGTGCACTTCAGTACCAGCCAGTGGTAAATGCTGTCATTGATGGAGATGATATCATATATAGAGATTACATAGATATTAGTATTGCTGTTGGCACTCCAAAGGTATGTCTTCATTATTCAATCATTTTGACTTTTGCAAGTTTATGTGGGTTTTCATCAAGGTTTTGGGAGATGAGTATGTTTGACAACAGGTTCATTAATATTTTGTTTCATACTATTGGAGAGGATAAAAAGTATCAAATGGTTTGAGATTCATGAAATAGACAACAAACTGCATGAATTTATTGTTTAAGGCTCTTATCATATGTTAAGATATGCCCTGGTGATGATGTTTTAAATGCTACAAAAGGATGCCAACAACAATTACCTATTCCATGGATTATATGCCGTATTGGCAAGGCCATTGAATTTTAATGCCTGTTTGGAGTGTTTATCTAGGCACTCTTTGGGAATCAGGATAGGCAGCATTGGTTACATATGTCAATATAAATCACCAAAGATGGCCATGTCTAACTTATATTGCATAATTGTTTTTAACGAGTATTTGAATTTGTCAGTGATGGCATGCAATAGACGTGGGAATTGAAGTAAACGAATTTTTTCGCATTTAGGTTTGTCAGCTTGGGGAAACTGATCTGAATTGTTACCTTGTTTTGGAAGTGAACAAAGTATATTGATCTAGCTTCTCATAAATCAACTCTGCCCCTGCTACCTCACCCAAGAAAAAAATCTATATTTCTTTTGCATAAATAACTATTATATTAATTATTGGGCCATATGATCATAACACAAAATCCAATACTATAGTGCTTGTGTCAATTTTAGACCCACCTTTTATTTTTTCTTGTTTGAAAGACTACTTTATTAAAAGCTTCAACGGTTAAAACTAACATAGGTTGCTCTTGACTCTCCATCATTTTAAAGAAAATAACAAGCGCTTTGTAGGCATATTCCAAGGATACAAGAATTCATTTTAAGCACACAAGTTAGCTACTCCCTAAGAACATCATCTACCTAAGATGATAAATTCCTTTTACTTGTTAACTAGTATAAAACACAAGAACATCTCTTAGACCTACCTAGTAGACTCCAAGCAACAGAAACAAATAAAACCATTCACATTACTAAGTGCAGTAATCAACCCACCCAAGAACCAATCTCTCCTTGGCAATTGTTATATTTAATTTACTTGAAATGAAACACTGCTCTACACCCATCTTCCCAAATCAAAACCAAGAATGAATTCGTTTTTTTCTTGCACTGCATGGACCTTTCAATTTTATCAATTATAGTTCACTTCAGGGAAAGGGTGTCAATTTTAGACCTCCCATTTGGGTGTATGCTGGTTCTATATTTCAAATTGAGGTGTCAATGACCAGATATGCAATTTTCTACGTAGAGTTTTATGTAAAACTTAAAACTAAAGGCAAGTATGACAATAAGTTATTAAAGTAGAACCCAAAAAATTGATCTACATCTCACATTTTAATTTCATTTTTATTGATAAAAATAAAATGGGTTATCTCTATTTTGTTATGATCTAGATTAGAGTGAAATAAAGAATATTGAAGATAATGACAAAAAAGGAACAAAAAGAGGGAAGTATGACAAATTCAAGTCAAGTTAGTTTTGATTTAACTGGAGTGGCTACAATCTATCACCATCACCTCAATGATTAGGTTGTAGTTGACAATTCGAGAAGCGGATGAAATTGATACAAGCAATAAAGTTTTGGAGTTTGTTTTTCCAGGCTGAAATTGGCATGGTATGTTGTGAAGTTGATGCAATTCTAAACATGAGATATGTACAATCAGTTAAAAATACTTCAAAAACATGAAATTCGAAGTACAAAATACTGTTACTTTCACTAGAAACTTAAAAATTGATTGGAAATATTAGCATAAAATCAATTTAATCAAGTTTTTCAAATCTTTGCATTATATGGAATTCATACTCTAAAACAAATCCCTTGCACGAAACTCATTACCATTACATAATATCCACAATGGCCATTTTTGACAATGTATTACTGAAACTGTGACCTGCATTTAAAACAATGGGTGCTAAAAGCTTCTTGAGGGTAACCAGTTCATAATGGAGAAGCGGCATTCGGACAAATTTGATATGGCCTCACATTTTAAGACTTGAGGAGATTTTTGATATTGTCATATTGCATCCAAGTTGCATAAGTGATGTTATCTGGCACATTGTCTTTCATGGTTTACATTATGATTTTTCAAGCATTGAAAGTTTGAAGTCAATTACTGGAGAGGGATTGAACCACTGAGAAGTAAGCAATCAGAAATGTGGGCCAGATTTTTTCTTCCTCTTTTTGTGGTGTTGTGCATTTTGAAGAGCCTTGATTAGTTACGTAGCAATTTTTATGCTAGGTTTGCTTTTGCACTTGCTACCATGAGTTTGTTTCCTAGAGTACTGTTATTTTGCATCATTCAACAAGATGGATTGCACTCCCATATCATATCAATTATGCATTTTAGTGTCTGTTAATAGGAAAAGAACTAACAGTTTATGCCCTTCTCATCCTTGTTCCCTTTACCTCGCTCCTATCAAAGGGTCTTGTTGTTCCTGTCATCCGCAATGCTGATGGAATGAACTTTGCTGAGGTAGAGAAGGAGATCAACACTCTAGCTAAGAAAGCAAATGATGGTTCTATCTCAATTGATGAGATGGCTGGAGGTACATTCACAATATCTAATGGTGGTGTATATGGAAGCCTTTTGAGTACACCAATCATCAACCCTCCTCAAGTATTGCTCAATATAACCTTCTATTTTGGTTTAATTCCTAGATGAAAGAATTTTCATTATGAGCTCTCTTATTTCCATTGCTTTGTTGCAGTCTGCTATCTTGGGTATGCACTCTATAGTCAGCCGTCCAATGGTTGTTGAGGGCAGCATAGTCCCTAGGCCAATGATGTACATAGCATTGACATATGATCATCGGCTAATTGATGGAAGGGAGGCTGTTTTTTTCTTGCGACGTATCAAAGATGTTGTAGAGGATCCTCGAAGACTTCTCCTTGATGTATGAAGAAATCCCATTAAATTGCAGTTTGCTGTCATACATGGAACTCGGTAGATTTTTATTCTTGTAGGACCACAAATAAATATCTCAGAAATTTGCTGGGAACATTTGTTAATTTGCCCGAAGGTCGTTCTCGAATTGCTATATCCGCAAGTGTTTTTGCAACAAGAAATGATGATTATGAATTAATGGTTTTACATGACAAGGGTTTAGCACTTTTTCCATGACAAGGTTTTATGGGGTTAATTTCACCCATCGTCTTTCAACTCATAATTAATGTATATTATTGTTCATCAACTCAATTTTATATTAGTAGTATCATCAAAATATTATGAGTTGTAATAGGAATGTTTTTCTGTTACATTTTCGTCTATACCTTAAGGAAAAATATATTTCCGTCTATCTTTTAATGAAAAATATGTGGTCATCACATCATTCATTTTATATTTAAATTAATATCACATCAGTTATCAAACTTATTTTCCTATTTAATCCTCATGCACCACTCTATCTCTTTCTACACTCTTTCTTACTGTCTCTTTCTCTCTGACTCTATCTCTTCCCTCTCTCTTTAATTTCCTTCTCTCTATTTTTGTCATTAACATTTAGCCATTGATTTCCTTAATGTTAATGACTATAATACCTTTCAACAACGGAGTTGTGATCTGCAAAATATAATTGGGAAATGACCGAGAAGAGAAAACTTTGAGAGAGATGGCAATGTGTGAAGAGCAAGCTAGAGTTGAAGATCAAATAGTGAGCAAGTTTTAAGCTATTGAGAGCAGATTCTAGAAGGCTACATCAGCAAATCAGTTGCATTGAAGAGTTAGATATTTATAATTAGTCACAACAGATTTAGTTAAATAAAGAGCACGTGTAAAAGAGTAGAAAGTCAGCTGTCATTATTTTTTAGTTCAGTTAGTTACAAGTTGATTTGTATATATATACAGATAGATTGTAGTTTACATTTCATTCGAATGAATTCATCTTCATTTTCAAGTTCTTAGTTCTATTCTTTGATTCTCTCAATTTCTTTTCTTCATTTTCATTCTTATTTGATTTTATAATATGGTATCAGAGCAAAATTTAGTTCTTTATTTCATTCTTAGATTCAATCTCTTCATTATCAATCAATCAATTGCTTCTTAGATTCAAGTTTCTCCTTATCAATCAATTTCTTCTTAATCCTTGAAATATTCAACAATCGATCAAATTCACATTCTGTTTCTTCTTCAAACCCTAAAATCAATCGAAATTCTTCATATTCTAAAATTCTTCTAATTCAAACATGGCAGAATCATCATCAACAACTGAATTACAAAACAATGCTTCAAATTCACATCGTTGAGTCGCCGGCACTTACATCCATGAATTTTTTCTTTATGGAAGAGGTCATTCTTGCTTGTTGTTTTGATTAGAAACAAGCAAGGCTTCCTTGATGGAAGCATTCCAAAACCAACAACAGAGAATCCATTTTACTTACCTTGGATGCGTTGTAATAACTAGTTGGTAGCCTGGCTATTGAGATCAGTTTCACCTCCTATTGCATCAACTATTTTTTTATATTGAAGAGGCCAGTCAGATTTGGGAGAAAATCAATCAAAGATTCTCTCAACCTGATGACTCCAGGATATGTCATCTTCAACACATGTTGAGCTTGATTACACAAGGAACTAATTCTGTAGATGTTTACTTCACTGAGCTAAATGGAATCTGGGAGGAGCTCAGAAACTACAGACCTCTACCACATTGCACATGTGAAAACTGTAATCAAACATGCTTTAGAGTGTTTGCAGATCGCCAACAAAAGGATTATGTTTTCAAATTCTTGAACGGGCTAAATGAAACTTTCTCAGCTCTTAGGTCATAGATTATGTTGATGACACCATTTCCTACCTTAGATCAAGCTTACAACATGATCCTAAGGGAAGAAAATCAAAGATCAGTCAACTTGGAATCTCATATTCTCAATGACTCAACAATTATGGCAGTTAGAAGGAAAAGATCAAATTTACAGTGTTCACATTGTGGCAAACCTGGACACGTCAAAGGGCAATGTTACAAGTTGATAAGCTTTCCACCTGACTTCAAATTCACAAAGCCTAGATTCACAACTCAATCTCAGCAGGCTCCTTTAACTTCTATCCATCAAGTTACTGCACAAGACAATGGAAACAGTCTCAATTTCAACTATCAAGTACAACTTTCACAAGATCAAATTCAGAAACTAATGCTTCTTATAGATTCTCAAAACAAAACTCAACCAGAATCACACATGTTTGATCACACAGAACCGCATTTGACCAATGCTGCAGGTATAGAATCCTCAGTATTTTCTGCTTCAAATGCACACTTGTTTAATAATTTGTCCTCCGATAGTTCAAAAGCACCTTGGATAATTGATACAGGTGCTACTGACCATATAGTGTGTCACATCCCAATTTTAGGAAATGTGACGGTTCTAGGGTATGGGGAAGGCATAAGGCCACCTAAACCCGTAGAACCCTATTTTGTATTTCTACAGAAAATTCGCCATAACTTCCCTACTTCTACAATCTATCCCAGGATTCAAATCCCTCT
>CANXYC011186907.1:0-15371 GCA_948193065.1 Aleurites moluccanus
ATGATTGAAGCCTTTTAAATGAGTTAATCTAGTGATTTAATGCATTAATTCTGAGTATTAATGCATTAGAAAATGAATGGAACAAATCGGAAAGAGATAGGAGAAGAAATGAAGAAGAATGAAAGAAAAGAAAGAAGAAAATCATGAAACATAGCTACTGGATAACTGGTTAAATAGGCTACTGCCTCTTAATTCCGCTTTGCCAGCTTGCCTCGCCAATCCACTTCGACAAATGCCACTTCGCCAATTGCCGCCTCGGCAATTCCACTTCGCTAATTCTTTTCTTTGCATATGCCACCTCGGCAATGCCTCTTCGCCAAACTCGCCTCGCCTATTCCCTCTTCGCATATGCCACCTCGGTAATGCCTCTTCGCCAAACTCACCTCCCCTATTCCCTCTTCGCATATGCCACCTCGGCAATGCCTCTTCGCCAAACCTGCCTTGCCTATTCCCTCTTCGCATATGCCACCTCGGCAATGCCTTTTTGCCAAATTCGCCTCGCCTATTCTCTCTTCGCATATGCCACCTAGGCAATGGCTCTTCGCCAAACTCGCCTCGCCTATTCCCTCTTCGCATATGCTACCTCAGCAATGCCTCTTCACCAAACTCGCCTCGCCTATTCCCTCTTCGCATATGCCACCTCGGCAATGCCTCTTCACCAAAATTGCCTCTTCACCAAAATTGCCTCCCCTATTCCCTCTTCGCATATGCCAACTCGTAAATGTCACTTCGCATTGCCGGCTCGCAATGCCTCTTCGCATATGCCAACTCGCAAATGCCACTTCGCATTGCCGGCTCGCAATGCCTCTTTGCATTGCCAAGCTGGAAAACCTTCTTCGTCAACTCATAATAAACCAGCTCGCAAATGAGCTACAGACATCCAAACTCCCTGATTATTTTTGGTCACTTAAAATAGACACTCAGAGGTCCAACATATATAAAATTCAAATCAAAAGAAGGTCTACACAAATTATGGTGAATTTCTAAAATTCACCTGACTTTTACTGCTTAAAATTATTTGAACAGGTCTAATTAATTCCACTCTCAACTAAGATATACTTATCCAATTCCCCTGAAATTTTACAGCCAATAACATAACACATAAAGAAACATTTCTCATGTTTACACTTTTGGCTCATTTAGTCTCAATCAATCCCAAAAAAATTAAACATTCTCAAATTCCTGCAGAAAATAATGAACCAAACAGGTTCTGGTCAAGGAGGCATATCTCCTCACACACATAAAATTTCACAAAACTCTTTTATATACTTAAAGATGAGATATATATCTACAATTTTTATGTTTTATACTTTTCCAAATTATTCCTTTAAAGTCATGAAACCAGCCTCACAAACTCCTCCCTGCATACAAAATTCTGGATTACTCAAAACATTTCTATATCCTTAATCAATTCAACAAATATACAATTGATAAAATAAACAAAAAATGACAGGTATTATAATTTTTCTCCAAATCCACATCGAAAGTTTGTGAACTTGACCCTGAACCTTCTATTATAAATAGATGCCTCCTTCAACCTTAAAAATTACGCCTTATATTTTCCAACTAAAAAATGCAACTAAAAAAAAAGACTTTTATCTTATATTTTTCAACAAAAAATAAATTAAGATAGTGACTCCCCCCAAAATATTAAAAATTAAAGAATAAATTGCAAAACAAATGTGATAATTTCTTAAGTCGAGAGAAATCACCCAAAAGAGTATTCTGATTCTAAACGGATCGGACCAGTGCTAAGGGCGATGCCTCACAATCACACGAGCAAAGAAAGCTCTACCAGTGTCGCTTATTGCGGATTTTGTAATAGAGGCTTTGAATAAGTGGACACATCCTTTTTTATTGTCCCCATGCTGAAGCGACATGGCTTGCAAGCACTGTAACTTGTAAACCAAACATTTCTTCTATCCCATCCTTTCCAATTTGGTGGTCCAATATAGTAAACCTTCTGAAGCATCCTCTTCAAATCCTAAAAATAGTTATATTGTGCTGGCAAATCCGAAAATCAGAAATGATTTTGTCTTTAACCATTCTCCCCCCAACCCTCTTTCTACAATTACTAGAACCCTAAAACTAAAGAATAAGCTGTCAATTGTCTCCCCCAAGGAAAGTCAATCCTCTCCTAGCTTTAATGGCCCCAAGATGGTTCCCTCCACCCATCTGTTTCATTAAAATCAATAGTGATACTTCTTTTTGTGGTAAAAAGGGAAAAGTAGGCATTGCTTCATTAGGGAGAAATGGGCATGGGAAGTTGGTATAAGGTAATGCTGTCAAGTTGTACTGCTCATCAGCAATGGAAGTAGAACCTCGTGCCCTGTTGTTAGCTATTTCTATGGCTAAATCACTGAAAATCCAATGTGCTGTTTTTGAATCCGACTCAGCAATTCTTATTCAAGTCGTTTCATTGGATAAGGAGCCTCTATGGGAGATTGAAGCAACTGCGGATAACATTATTCATGAATTAAATTTTTTTGTAAATGCTACAACTAATCTGTTCTTAGGACAACTAATATAACAACTAATTGTGTTGCTAAATGTATTTGTAATGATTCATACCCTTTAGACTAGGTAAGTAACCCTTCCTCAAGTTTGGCATCCTTTTATCTGCTGAGGCTTTTTGTCCTCTTTCTTAATGAAATCATGTTTCTTCAAAAAAAGAAAAAAAGAAAAAAAGAAAAAGAAAAATTATACGAGGAACTGAGTTTTTGAATAAGAAAGAGAGTGTAATAATTGGAGTACGTTGTGTTACAATCAAAATTCATCCTTCTGAAGCTAAACATTGCTTCCCATTATTTTAGTCAAAATCAATTCATGGATTCACCTTTAGGATCAAATTTATAATTGATACTTAAAAAGGTCAATGTAAATAAGGCTAAGGAATTTGTTATTAGTTATTATTAGTGAATATGAATTATCATTTTGAAAATAATGATAATAAATTTTTTTTAATCGATTTGATTTTAATTAAGATTCAAATTCACGATATTATAATTTTAGTACGATTAAATTAAAAAAGATTAATTAACAAAAATAATGTCAATAGCGATAATAGGGAAAGAGTTGTAATGCTTGAGTAGATGCAAGAATTGTGATGATTGAGTATATGTAAATTTTTTTTATAAATGGTATTAGCCATGGAGGTGTATTGTTTGGCTACCATAGCATTTTAGTTTATCAAATTAGACTTAATACTTCTATATATATTTAAGACTTATTTGGTTTAGTTATCAATTGTGAGCAACTAACAATTTATAATTAACAGTTATAAATAATTGTAAAGTGTTTAATACATAAAATATATTAACAAAAATAATCACTTTTTAATTTAATTTATTAATTCATCTAGTCTTTATAGAAGATAGAAGTATTAATTATGTAAATACTTATAAAAATTAAAATATTTAAAAAAAAAAATAAAGATGTATATATTTTTAAATAGTAGTAAATATTTTATTATTATTTTAAATTATAATTATTTTTTTGTAAAATTTATAAATTTTAATTTATTAATTCAAAAACAAGTTCAAAAGATAGCAATTGAAAATACAACCAGTCCCTTTTAATTTTCTTTTATTTTTATTTTTTGAAATATTTAATTTTCTTTTATTAAACATCCTGAATATGGTAGTCCCCGAAAGAAAAATCAAAACATACACTAAATCGTAGAATGCAATAATTTCATCTTAAAATAAATATAACGAAAAAAATTTAAATGTAAGAAAAAAACCGAGTAGGCAGGTTATAAGGTTTTAAACAAACAGTAAGCTGCCACTACTACCGAGTATCGCAAGGTTTTTTAGCTTCTAAACAAACGGCCCGCTACTAAGCAAAACTAAGGTTCGATTCCCTTATGACTGCAAAGTTGGTATTTTACTTTCCATGATAACCATCATCCCTTAATCTTAAACCTGAACCTGTCTCTCTCAGTTGTCAAATCACCGCAACCTCCAATTTTCTTCTTTTTATTTTCAAATTCATTCCCAATTCCACAGTACCTTCTCACCAATTCTGAATTCTCCCGAAATTCCCAATTCCCTCACTATTCTCTTTCTTTCTTCTTTTCATCGCATTTCTTGTATGTTCTTTCCTCTGGAAACTCTGGCAACCACTCGGTTATATGCATGCCTCTCGATTTCAATTTCAAGTCCAAATTTGGATATACAATAATTGAAATTGAGTTCACTCTAGGAATAGGCTTTGCAAATGGCATTTCATCGCTGGAATTTACAGAAACACAAAGATCTTTCACTGCGCTCGACTTTAAGAGATTGTTCGTGCTGTGAAGAGTAGTGGCCCCTATGAAGCCATCTTGTATGGAGAAGAGGTCGTTGAGTGCGTTGATGATGTCAAAGAGGTTCGATTGAGTGCGGTTAGCTGCATTGGAATATGATGCGGCGGTTTTCCCTTGGGTTTTCAGGTAAAGAGTGGCTATGTGAGTTAGGGTTTCAATGGCTGAGATTTATGATGATTTGAAATCCACTGATTGGCAGATCTGTGAAACTGCGATTTTGGTTATTTTGAATGATAAATCATTTGATGGGTCTGTTGTTGATATTGAAACCGGAGACTGGTTTTGCTTTGATTTTGCTCTCATTGCTTTGATTGAACAGAGGTAGAAGATGATGATGGAGGAGATATATTCCACAAAACCCTAACTATGGCTATCTGGGTGGGTTGGGTTTTAAATGGTTCTGATGTTAATTTTGGAGCTTTTTATGGAGTTTTACGTAATTTGGCCTAATTGCTTAATTAAAATTCCCAAACCAATTTTCACATCTTATTGTCCCACTAAACCAGAATCTTATGGTTTCATTTATTTTATTTTATTTTATTATAATCCTAATTTTTTTAAATTAAATATTCATTAATTAGTAAAATAGAAACATGCAAAGTTATGAAATCTTATAATATTATAACTCTTCAAAATTAATATCAAATTAAATTAGAAATACAAATAATTCTAACAATAATTCCATCCTTAAAAAATAGGATGAATCACTTATCGTAATAATAATCTTAAAGGGTATAAAAAAAACTTGTTTAATACGTAATAATAATTTTTTAATATCTTAAATTTATTGTTTAAAAAAAATATATTTATTGTTAAATTATATATTAATGAAAATATTTTTAAAAATTTATTTTTTTATTAATAACATTAATTATTACTTTATTTTTTAATTTTTTTTTAATTTTTTATTAATATTTATTTTTAAATTAAAAATTTATGGTAAAATGTGAAATTTATTATAGTTTTTATATTTTCAAAACTAATATTACTCTATTACTATTAAATATAATTCCAATGCAAAAAATAAATCAAAATTTATTTATTACACCATCAACGATATAAAAAAAGTTGTTATAAATTATTCAAATTAAAAGAAGAAAGATGATTTTTAATAGTTATGTGGTTTAAAGGATGTATTTATATGAAAAGTTGTGTTTTAAAGGATGTATTTATATTAAAGATTATGTTGTAAAAAATGTATTTAAGATTGCAATTTTTTGGTTTTTTTTTTTTTTATTAAAAATTATGTATTTTATATTAAAAGTTGTGTCTATTTTTAAGGTTGTTACTTTTGAATTTTTTTATTATAAATATATATTTGTTAAGGTCATTTTGGAGTTATGAAAGTAGAAAAAAAAAAATAGATACAATCTTATTTTCTTCACATTTAAAAGATCAAATTTAATTTCTTATAATTTCTAACTTGTAGTTTTTCATTATTTGTTTAGTGCAAAACTTTTTAATACTTGTCATATAGCAATCTCAAAAATAAATTTTGCTTTTAAAAAAGCAGATTTATACGCTTCATATCATATTCTATTTTAATTTTATTTGTGTTCTTATCTTTAATACTTTATATAATTCTATCCATTTATTCTTGATTTTTTTTCCTATTTTCAATAATTTTTTCAACAATGTAAATGTGATATTTTGTGAGTTTATGCAAATTCACTATGGAAACTACAAATACTATCAAGTTATTGAATTATGATTTTATTCGTTTGGACCATTTTAATGGACAAATTTTACCCGTTGGCAAGACAAAATAAAGTTCATGTTAACTGCTTCAAAAATTTTCTATGTGCTTGATCCAAATCTTTCACCAAATCTTGATCCAACTGACAATGACACCAATGAAGTGAAGGCTGGAAGAAATATGAGAAATGAAGATGAAGTTATGTGTAGATGACACATTCACATTGCTCTTTCAAACTGGATTTATGATCTCTATATGGTGGATCCTTCTACAAAAACAATTTGGAATGCTCTAGAATTTAAGTATCAAGTTGAGGAGGAAAGTATAAAGAAATTTTTAATTTCTAAATATTTTGATTACAAGTTTGTGGATGAAAAGCCAATCTTGGCACAAGTACATGAGTTGCAGGTCATTGCTAATCAATTGAGGGCTGAAAAATCGAACTTCCTAAACCTTTCCAAATAGGGGGCTATAATAGCCAAGTTGCCTTCATCTTGAAAAGGATACGTGAAGAAGATTTTGCATGATTCTAAAGACATCACTTTGGAGCAAATTCAAAAACATCTTCGAATTGAGAAGGAATTGAGGATGAGAGATAAGAGTGAAAACTTTTTTGGCAATACAAAAGTAAATGCCGTTAATCAACATAAGAATTCCAACAAAAGCAAGCAAAACAACAAGAATCATCTTGACCCGAAATGGATCAAGGAAAATTTAAGAAATCAAAGAGTGGAAATTATTTTGTTTGCGGAAAACATGGTCATTTTGCTAAAGATTGAAGAAAGGCCAAAATCCATAAGTCAACTTTGTTGAGAGAGATGATAATATAATCGCTGCGATGAGCGAAGTAAATTCCATATTTGGCAAGATTTCTAGTCGGTTGTACGATACTTGTGCTACCATCCATGTTTGCTATGATAAAATACTATTCAAGATTTATAAAGAAGTCAAGGATGGGCAAGAGATTTGTTCACCCTTTAATGAGTAAGTTTAAAAATTTTAATTATTTGTTAATTGAGTTATTATTGAATACTTTTAATCTTGAAACATATTCATTTTGAATATCATTATTGTTATACTTAATTGATCATATATTTATTTAAGGTACTTTTATGCATTATGATGATTATAATGTTAATTGACCAAAAAAGTACTTGGAAAGTACAAAAATACAAAATACGTGTGTTTATGCTTAGTAACTTCATGTAGGATTTGGTAACGACCATTACATCAACGTAACAACCATTATACTTTATTGGAAAAAAATGGACAAAAGGACTCAAAAGTCTTTTTAATGCCTATTATAAGATATAACACCAATTACTAAAATAGAACGCTTGTTATAGTGCAGTAACAACAACTACAGAAAGCTTGTCAAAACTTGGCCGAAAATTATGCAAAAAAATCATCACACATGTTACTGATCAAGAATGCCTATGAGGAGTATTTTGTAGAAGTATTGAAAGAGATATAGAAAGCAAAGCTAACAAGCATTATAGTTCTTCACGCTTGTTATACTTATCATGAAATGACCATTACAACTCCATAACGCCCATTAATAATGGTTGGGCTGTCACATTAGACGAATTAGTTGAAATTTATAGTTGTTGGTAACTTTAATCAAAGCTTGATTTGCATTTAATGAAGCTCAAACAATCATAATTTATTACAAGGTATTAAAGACTATAAATAGAAGACATTTTAAAAATGAAACAATTTTTGCGAAGCCAAACAAGTACTATTTCATTTAATTTGTTTTCATCTCTTAATGCTTTGTAACTTTGAACAATTTAAGCTCATATCATATATTCTTAATGTTCATTCTAGCTTTTGCTAGTTAAGAAAGATTTATTCTTTCATTTACAATCATTTGTAAAGCTATTGTAAAGTCTTGAGATAGACTCTAAATATTTTATGAAGTCTTTAAGGATAAAGACTTGATATGTGGAGAAACCAATTGTAAAGAAGAGCGAAATCCTGTTGAACTATTATAATTGTTGTGTTATGAACCTGGTTTAGTGGAACCTCAATATCAAGTAGATATTGAGAGAAGTGGACGTAAGAGAAGGATTTTGCTCTGAACCACTATAAATTGGCTAAGCTTTGTTCAACTCTATCTCTATTTATTTATATTAGTTATAATCAAAACTGAATTTAATTGGTGTAGAAATTCTCTCTATTCCTATTCACCCCCTCTAGGAATATTGCCAAAATAGGATAACAATTGGTATCAAAGCTTGTGCTCTAATTTATTTTAAATCTAATGATTTTTAGAACTTACGATCTATTTTAATAGCGGAAACTTCTACTTTTACTTCTATCTTTGATGAGGGAGAATGCTTAACAAGACCACTACTATTTTGTGGAGTCAATTACAATCAATGGAAGGTTAGAATGAGAGTTCATATATATTCCAAAGGATGTGAACTTTGGAAAGTAATAGAGAAAGGATCATATATGCCTATGGTGAAAAACTCATTAACTCTAAAAGAATATTTAGCTTTTATGGATGAAGGCAAAAGAAGAATAGCAAATAACTATAAAGTTATGGATCTTTTGTTTTGCTCTCTTGATACAATGGAGTTCAATCGCGTGTTGACATATGACTCAACAAAAAAAAAATTGGATATACTTAAGGTCACTCATGATGGCACAAACCAAGTGAAAGACACAAAAATTAACATGTTTGTGTCTAGTTTTGAAAATTTCACTATGAAGAAAAAGGAAAATATTAGTGAAATATATAAGAGATTCACTACTGTAGTGAATGACTTAAAAGGGCTCGACAAAGTATTCACTCAAGAGGAGCTCATTACTAAATTCTTGATATCTCTACCGGCAAAATTTGATGTCAAGGTAGATGCTACTGAGGAATCTAATAACTTAAGCTCTTTAACTTTTGAAGATTTAATTAGAAATCTTATCACTTTTGAGTTGAAGCTTAATAGTAGAGCTCGACAAAGTATTCACTCAAAAGGAGCTCATTACTAAACTCTTGAGATCTCTACCGGCAAAATTTGATGTCAAGGTAGATGCTATTGAGGAATCTAATAACTTAAGCTTTCTAACTCTTGAAGATTTAATTGGAAATGTTATCACTTTTGAGTTGAAACTTAATAGTAAAGAAGCAACAAGAGAAAAGGAAGAAGAGAAGTCTTCCAAGAAAGAAAAAAGAATTGCTTTAAAAGCAATTGTTAAAAATGATGATGATTTCTCTAGTGAAAAAGAGAAAGATGATGAGATATCTCTCCTCACTAGAAGATTTGGCAAATTCTTATCAAAAGACAAGCTTAGAAGAAGAAACTTCAAAAATGAAAAGAAGATAGATGACAAGAAAAGAGAAATCATTTGCTTTGAATGCAAAAAGCTCGGACATATGAAAGTAGATTGTCCAAATGTTAAACATAAAAGGAGAATTGAGAAGAAAGAAAGAAGATTCAAGAAGAAGAACAAAGCTTATATGGCTTGGAATGGAAGTGATACTTCAAGTGATGATGAATCTTCCGAAGAAGAAAAAGAAAAAGTCAACCTATGTCTTATGGCATTATAAAATGAAGAGATATTGGATGAAGAAGCACTTGAGGAAAATTCTAAATCCTATATACTGTTTGAATTAGAATGTGCATTCAATGAGTTAATGAAATTTTTTTTAGATATTTCAAAAGAAAATAAGATTTTAAAGAAAATTTAAGCAAGTTGAAAATTGAGCTTGAAGAGAGTTTATTAAAAGAAAATCAAAATGTTAACATTAAAAAAGAGTTACTCTCAATTCAAATTTCAAACTTGAAAAATAATTTTTCAAACCTCTTATATAAAAATGAAAAGATCAAGACTGAACTTAAACATTCTGATGAACTTCTTAGTAAATTTACTTAAGGAAGTAAAACTCTTAAATATATCATTGCTTCACAAAAAGCGGGTTATGACAAAGTCGGTTTAGGATATTACACTAACTTGAAAGTGAAGAAAGTTAACTTTTTCTTTGATAAGATAGGAGATGAATCTTAAAAGGATGACAAGATGCAATTATTATAAATATTTTGGTTATACATTACATAGATGTCTTATTAAATATAAGAAACCTTACACTATTAAAAGAATATGGATTCCAAAGGAATCAATTCCAATTGATGAAAAAGTGAGAATTCTCAAGTATGCTAACATGTATGGACCCAAAGGAACTTGGGTACCAAAGTAGGGATGAATTGTTCTATTTTTTTTTTAGGCACAAAAGAACAAATAGAACAATTGGATTATGGATAGCAGATGTTTAAAGCATATGACTATGACAAATCCAAATTTGTAGAGTTTAAAGTCAAGAGTGGAAATATGAGCTTTGGTGATAATTTCAAAGGCAAAGTTATTGGAATTGACTCTATTGGCAATGGTAATGTATCTACCTCTAAAGTTTTATTTGTTGATAAACTTAAGCATAATTTACTTAGAATTAGCCAATTGTGTGATGTTGGTTATAGAGTTATTTTTGAATCATTTGCATGTAAAGTAATAGACATCAAAACCAATAAGATTGCTTTCATAGGTCATCGCTAAGAAAATATCTATATTATGGACCTAAATAATGCATCAAATGGAAATCTTTTTTTATTTACATTTAGAGATGATGCCAATTTAAAGGTTTTTTTTTTTAAAAAAAAAGTTAAAAGGAGTTTAGAAAGGAGTTTTAAAGGTTTTTGAAAAGTTTTGGGTCATTTCGAACGGATCAGATGCAAGAACGGGTGCACAGGGGTCGACAGGCCCGTGCAACAACTATTGGCTAGTGGCTCCTTGTCATAACCATATGGCTTTTTGCATGGCTGCATGGCTTAAGGTAGGGCAGTACGGCCCTAGCATAGGCCTCATAGCCTACGGGTTGGCAAGCTCCATGCCCATTCTCACATGCCGTTGCTCGCTTCCACCACCCCCGGTCTAATTTTTCTTCCACTTTTTGAGATTTCAGGTTTGTTTTTGTGCCAACTTAGCTTCTGAAAAGTTCCTATTTTGTATTTTTTTTATCAAATTTGAAGTTTTTGGTTGAAAGTCAAAAAGGAAGCTTTAGGGCTTTTTGGTTGGCAAGTAACCCTAAATCCATTTTGGAAACTATGTTGTGGCTATTTAAGATGTTTTATTACTTAAGAAAAATGAATCAAACTAAATAGGAATATTTTAACTTGTTTTTTCCTATTCAAGTGGCGGTAGAAGCCTATAAATAGGCCTCCAGCCTTACTAATTAAAGGATTGAAATTTTGACGCCCGAATTCTTAGAAAAATAACTCTCTCTTTCTTTCAAATACTAAATTTATTTTTTCAATTAATCTTACTATAAAAACTAAGGATTTTATTAAAATCGATTAATCAATTTCATCTCAAAAGTTTTAATTAATTTCCCTTTCAAGAAATCAAAGGAACAAAATTGAGATTTGGTTCTTTTTCTAAACTTCCTTCAAGAACATATCAAGAATGTTCTTGAAAAAAGGAGTATATTTAATTGAATCAAAGTTTGATTAAAAGTAAGCACTTGAAAATAAGTAATCTTCTTCAAGCATCGACATTATTGGCATTAGAAACCATCCAAAAGACGAACAAAGTCTGAGGGCGATTTGTCGAGCCTTGTTGTGTCCAGGTTTAAGTAACTTCTTATTTTCTTTTTATTTAGCAACCATATGAATTATTTGGGCATAATCACACGGATTGGTGACAATCCATGTGATCTTTCTTTTTCTTTTCTTTGTAAAATCTTTTAATATGAACTAAATTAAAGTTAAGAATCTATGTTTAATTTGTATTTAACTCTCCTAATTGAAAATCTAATCAATTTGGATTAAAAGAACCTAGAAAGTATGCTTAGGTCCCTTTTCTCATAAAACTCATATTTTTATTTTTAGCTACTATTTGTTATTCTTTTCTTTGTTTAAAAATTATTTTGATTAATTTTAAAACACTTAGGATCATTAGGATTAGTTTTTAAATCATTAATGATGAAAAAAAAAATCACTTTTAGAACATACAAAAAATGATTTGAAATCGGGTAGGAATCGAAGCCAGGTCAGAAGGGCCACACGTCCCTGTGTATTCCATTAGGGTATTTCTTGTGCCATGGAGGCACTTACTTATCTCCTTTGCTTGTTTTCTTATTTTTTTTATGTTTATTTGATACTTCTAATTATATATGAATGTCTATATACTATGAATAGATGCATAAAATTTAGTATGAATGACTATATTATAGCTTTTATTAAATCAGAAGCATGCTAGGAATAAAAGTGCCAAAGTTAAGTTTAGTAGTGCATATTTATTGCTCTAGTACCTATTTTAGGTTATTAGCTTGAAAATTGGTATGCTTTGTATTATGTGACAGTATGACATGACTGAATACATGGTTGAATGATTTTTAAGATTGACATAATGCCATGAATGAATAATTTGAGCATGGACTTAAAATGAGTAAAGCATGATTGTCTAAACACACACTTTGTGGCCATGCAATACAACATGAATCTTATAGGTTTGCATGCCATGTTTAAGTTAGTAGTTAAATATGGTTGGGCTTGTGAATAATTTGATGTATATAATCATAATGAGTTTTGGTCACCTGTATATGAATTGAATGGTTAAAGTGTCATGCTTATATGTTATGCATCATTCATATGATAAACTTGATGTTTGATATGGTTAGAAGGAAATATGCCATTTTTCGAAGTACGTTGTGCATACATTTGTGTTGTATGAGCTAACCATGTAGGGACAAAGTAAAATAAATAATATGAGGCTTGTAAGGCCTAAGCATGCATGAAAGATAAATAAACTTAGAATACATTAAGGCCTAAAAAGGCAAAGTCCAAGGTACACATATTTCATTTAATGCATTAGATTATGCAATTCAATTTTCATTCTTGTTATTTCTTTACTTTTGAGATTTTGAATGTTTAAATAGTTGTGTGAATATCTTGTTAAGGTTAGATGGTTCTTTTTCCTTCCATTTATTTAGGGATAGTGTGAGTATATGTAGTGCAATGAACATAAACATTTTGAGAAATCTTTAAGCGTGATCTTATGAGATTGTATAATTTACTAGACCTCGTATAATTATATCTAAGGAGGTTGGGTTTTAGGTGAGACCATTAGTGACTCCTCCAATCTTTCATGGGAATTATACTTGGTCTGGTTAATGGTATGGTTAAGCATGTGCCATGATAGAACTTACTTTTTTGGCTTATGTTTTTATTTTTATTTTTATTATTATTATACCTAAGTTTAGTTCATTTATAACTTCTAACTAAATAGGGAGGTTGGCCAATGGTCAGGCAAGCTGTGGTGCCTAACACTTTCTCAAATCCATACCCGATTTTCATACTTGAACATTTGAATAAGGCGGCCTGGCACTTAGCCAAGGATAAATCGTCACTCATTTCCTAGAGGAAGGAAATGCACTGCAATTATGGTCTCGGTTATACCTTTAATCGAGTGGCAACTCCTTTCATCAGTTTGGTCAATCCTTATTTAATGTACCTTAGGTTCAAATCTGGACCGTCATCGCAAAAGACACCATAACTAGTAATGCTAGTCTTCTCTTAAACTTGGAAGAAAAGAAAGGAGGAAATGTGACCTTTGGAGATAATGGCAAAGGTAAAATCATCGAAATTGGGCAAATTGATAAAACCGATAAACCTTCTCTTGAATATGTGTTGTTAGTTAATGGCTTTAGATACAATTTGATTAGTGTGAGTCAATTATGTGATATGAGAAACAAAATTTCTTTTACTTCTAAGAAATACTAAGTGAAGCATTTGAAGGATAAGAAAAATTTATTTGTCAGTTATAGAATTGACAATGTTTATATGATTGACATTAGTAGCATGCATAAAGAACATGTTGATTATATGGTTTCTATTTGTGATGATGCATGGTCGTGGCATAGGATACTTGGCCATATTGGCATGGATCACATTGATAATCTTAAATATAATGAGATTGTAGTTGGACTTCCCAAAGTCAAGTTTCATAAAGATAAAATGTGTGATGCATATCAAATAGGCAAGCAAGTCAAAAGTAGCGAACAAAAAATATTGCTTCTTCTTCTAGACCTCTAAAACTTTTGTATATGGATTTGTTTCGCCCTTGTAGAACATCTAGTCTTGGAGGTAAATAATATGCATTTGCGATTATTGATGATTACTCTAGATTTATTTAGATATTATTCCTTGCTCATAAGGATAAAAGTTTCAAAAAATTCAAATCTTTTGCTAAAAATGTTCAAAATGAAAAAGGTTTTTATATAACATCTTTAAGAAGTGATCATGAAAAAAAAATTGTTAATCATGATTTTAAAACTTTTTGTGATGAAATGGGTATTTTTCATAAATTTTCTACCCCAAGAACTCCCTAACAAAACATAGTTGTAGAAAGAAAAAATAGAACACTTATTAATATGGCTAGAACTATGCTCAATGAGTATTCACTTCCTACGTACTTTTGGGTTGAAGCTGTCAATAGTACTTGTTACATTTCAAATAGATTTTTTTATAAGAGTAATTTTAAACAAAACTCCTTATGAGCTAAGGAATAGAAGAAAACCAAGAATTCCATATCTTAGAGTATTTGAATGAAAATTTTATATTAAACACCAAGGATAATATTAGGAAGTTTGACTCCAAAATGGATGTAGGTATTTTCTTAGGTTATTCAACTTCTAGCAAAGCTTATAGAGTTTTTAACAAAAGAACTTTGGTTGTTTAAGAGTCCATGCATATTACATTTGATGAGCTGAATCCTTTTAATGTGCATAGATTTGAACATGTTGAGAATGATGACATATTTGATCATGTGCATGATACATCTATTGATTTATAGTCTCTTGTTGAATCACTATTAAAGGACCATAATGACCTAAGATCCTTCCAAGGCCATAGAAAATCCTCTTATTGATGTTGAACTTTCAAAGGATTGGAAATTCAAAAAGGACAACTCAAAAGACCTTATAATTGGTGAACCCTCTAAGGGTGTGGCCACAAGATCCTCTTTCAAAGAAATTGTGAACAACCAAGCATTCATATCTAAGATTGAACCTAGGAATTGTCACAGCCCAACTTAGGTGCCATGACGGTCCTAGGGTATGGGTGATGCTTATGCTACCAATACCACGAAGAACCCATAAATAAAACTATATGGCATGCATACACAAATAAGCTTAATATAGTTTAAGCATTACAAGCAAAATCGGGCAGCATCTTCTCTATTTAAGGAGCATGCCCTGGCTAAAAACACAATAAAAACACTTCTAAACTCAATCTCCATACAACTCAAATCAACAGATCCCTCTGGATCTCCACAATGACTCAAATATCATCCATAATTCAATATTCAACATAATCT
>CANXYC011186949.1:0-14114 GCA_948193065.1 Aleurites moluccanus
ATTCAAATGGTTGGCCTATGGATTTTTGGGTTAGGCATTTTATAGAACACATTGTGTGCAATATTCAATAGACATTTTGGCATGGTTTTGGTGCAAGATTGACATTGCACCAATTATCAACAATAATACACAATATAAGCAATTTTATAGGCATTATATACAACTCAATAACCATCATCAATTGGATCAATTTGGCATAAAAAGCCATACGAAAATCATGAACAAAACAAGGCAATTTTGCCCTAAAGTAGTTCGGCCACTTTAGGGTTTTCATATATGGATTCCAATTTGCATTTTAACAATTTAGGCATAACAAATGATATATATTAAACTCACCTAACACTCCAATTCACCAAGCAAAATTGCTTTGCCACCAAATTCTTCAAATTCCTCAAAGTAGGTAAAATCGATAATTTTCCTCAATCGAATTTTCTACAACAATTCAATCATTAATTGATCATCAATTAACTTCCAATTGACTTATTCTATGCTCAATTTACACATCCTAACTGAATTACACAAAATCACTTCATACAACCTAGGTTTAGGGTTTGAAAATTGGGTAAAAATACTATATGCATAAATTGATGCAATTAAACTAATTACCCAATCTAACTAACATCAATTAATCATAAATCATGCATAAAATCAATCAAAGAAATATTTTACCTCAAAATGGAGCTTTGGCCAAAATCTTGAAGTCCAACTTTCTTGAATTTTTCTTGATTCCTATAGATATAGATGGATGGAAGATGGATAATCTTGTGTTTAAATCAAGTTTCCATCACTTTTCCTTAATAAAATAGAAGAAAAATCAAATGAAAATGGAAATGGAAAGCTACGGATGAACAAAAGAGAAATGGGCAAAAATTTACTAAGTGTGGCTTATATAGTAAGTCACATTTGGCAAATTTCCTTTTGGTCCTTTAACTTTTCTTAAATTATGCTTTTTCCACATTTTCCTTTAGTAATTTATTCTGACAATTCCGTCGGGATTTGGATTTCAAAGTGAATATTCAAACATCTTATTTTTATTAATACTTATTAATAAAAATAGTTTCAGAGCCGTTCTGAACTCAGA
Source organism: Aleurites moluccanus (assembly GCA_948193065.1). NCBI lineage: Eukaryota > Viridiplantae > Streptophyta > Magnoliopsida > Malpighiales > Euphorbiaceae > Aleurites > Aleurites moluccanus. The sequence continues at coordinate 1,082 of CANXYC011186949.1, forward strand.
CTGTCGAAATTCCACTATACTCCTAAAGTTCCCTTTATTTATTGTTTTGCCATTGCTTACTTTATCAGTGTTCTTAAATATTTTTCTCCTCTTTCTTTTTACTGAATTTACACATGAATACACATAATCATTTACCCTCTATTCAGAAACAGAAATTCATCTGTCGACTGGACTGCTATTTTTGTGGCAGCGATATCGACACCGACATTTTTCGAAAAAGTTTTTCGTTCTCGCTCTAACTGAGTTTTCAAAATTATTATAAGTCATTTCGATAATTTCAAATCATATACTAAGAACTTTATTCACAAAAACATGTTATGCTTTTCTAGGGTATTACACGAGTATATAATATCTGAACCCCCCAAACCCATTTCATGTTATGAATTTAGATCTAGACCCTAGGTCCCATGATCCATAATAATGGGAATTTTTGAACATACGCATATGAAGTAATTTTCTTTTTCATATACATGCTTACATGCATAACCATGCATTCATGATCTGTGGACTAAGAACCAATGGGTCAATGGTCAACCCAAAACCAAAAGGAGCCTGAAATTTAAGCCCATTAAACCATCTTCAAACTTTCAAGCCTTGAACCCTAAGGTTTTGAGAAGAATGGAATCATTTTTCTCCACTTTTACATAGGTTTTGTTTGGACCACCGGGACATGATCTGAGTGTTTCTTTTTAAAAGGTACAAATGGAAAATCCAACACCTAACATATATGCTACAGCAACACTCTTGGCCACCCTACTCAAGAAATAAGAAGATACTTTCATACTATTTTGGAAGTTCAGTAAAGTCACTTTGACCATACCCTTGATACACAACGACAGTCCATCATTGATGAAGTAAAAATAATGATGGTCTGAGGAGCAAGCGTCTATCAAGACGATGCCCCTAATGTATCTTCCTTCATTCCACCAAATCCCGTTATTGATCTGACAAATAGTAGGAAAGCTCCTAAAGTTGCAAATCCCCCACCGTCTATCAATATGTCTGGTCGCACTACTCCTGCCTCCTCCCTGAATCTTTTTCATGGAGGAGAGAGCTCTAACTCAACTGAAACTAAAAAGTTAATGGAGAAATTTGAAGCTATAGAAAGGCTTCTCAAGAACATTAAAAAGCATGAAGATCTTATTGATGTTGATGTCCTTACTCTCTTTCCAAATGCTAGGGTCCCTCCTAAGTTTAAGATGCCTAGCATAAACAAGTTCAATGGCACCACCTATCCTAAGACTCACATTAAGATGTATGTGGGGGCTATGAATCCTTTGGGGGTGGACAATGAGCTCTTTACTCAATTATTCTAGTAGTCACTTACAAGTGTTGCGATGAGGTGGTTCATTGATTTGGACACCAACTTCAAGAAAACTTGGGATGATATCTGCAACATCTTTGTCAAGCGGTATCATTATAACATTGAGGTGGACATCACTAGAAGGGATTTAGAGACTACCAAGCAACAACAAAAGGAGTCTTTATCCACTTTCCTGACTAGATAAAGTTCTAAAGTAGCCTAAATGATGAATAGGCCCAATGAGAAAGAACAGATTGATATTATTATTAAAAACCTCCTTCCAGGTTATCAAACTTATCTCCAGACTCAATACTTACCAGACTTCAGAGCCCTTATTGCCACTGCATCTAAGGTAGATGATTTGATTCGAAGTGGGCAAGTTAAAAAAGAATCCTCCGGTTCAAAGTATAGGAAAAATACCAACTATACTCACAATACTTCTTCCAATCAGAAAAGCAGAGAAGTTTTTGCCATCTCTAACCATTAACCCATGAGGCTAGAAATAAGGACTTTTACTGATTTGGTCATGCCTTTTATCATGGTATATAAAAAAGCCTTGGAGTTGAATATGGTTAAGCCTTTGGAACCTGGGGCACCTCTAAACCCCTTGATTAGAAGCTGAAATGTAAATGAGTATTTTGAATATCACCAAGGTGCGGAGCACAAAATAGACATGTGCAAGACCTTGAGGCATAAAATCCAAGACCTGGTAGACAATGGGAATATCATTCCACCAAAGATAAGCCCTAACATTACCACCAATCCTCTCCCAAACCATCAAACTAATGTCAATCTCCTTCATTCCTCCAACATAGAATTTGATCCAATCTCTTTGATCGAATCAAATGATGAGTTCTGTTGTGTCTTGGATCTCAATGACTTTATAGAGGAAATTGATGCAATAACTTGGAGTGGAAGACTCTATCAACTAAGCCTATCAGTCTAACAATCCGTCCAACATGTTTACCCTCCTATGGAAAAAATGAATAATAAGCCTGATGAGGATGCTATCCTCAAACATTTAAAGAAAACTCAAGCCAACATCTCCATTTGGAGCCTCATCCAATCATCTTTCCTATATTGCCAAGCTCTTTGCATGGTGTTGAACCAATATCAAACCCCAGTCAACATTCCTCCTGAAACCTTAGTTGCCTCACTCACCAACTCAACCAAGGTTGCTTTTATCTCATTTACTGGCAATGATCTGCCCAAAGGAGGAGAAAACCATAACCATGCTTTATACATAACTATGATGACCCAAGGAAAGACAGTCCTAATGGTTTTAGTTGATAATGGGTTAGCTCTGAATGTGTGCCCGCTAAAAGTTGCAAGTTGTTTAGGCCTAGAAGCTGCAGATTTTTATCCCCTCCGATCATATTGTAAGGGCATATGATAACACTAAGAGGGAAGTCCTAGGTGTGGCTACTCTCGATGTAACAGTTGGACCCATAACTGCTCTTGTCCCTTTCTAAGTAATTGATGTACCTGCATGTTTCATTCTCTTCCTTGGAAGACCATGGATTCATAAGGCAAAAGCCATCCCATCCTCCTTGCATCAAAAGCTTAAAATTCCTCATGGGACTGCTGTTGTCACTATCAAAGGTGACATGTAGGGGGAAAAGTGAAGTTCCTAGCTCTGCTCCCATTCTTGGAATCCAGCCAAAACCGAATAGTGTGCCATTGTCTGGTTTTTTCTTTGACACCATTCAATTTATTGAGCAGGAAGAAGGTTAAAAGTTAGTCCTTTTTGATTTCGATCCTTTTAGTAATGTAGTTGTGGCTAACATCTTGAAGAAAATGAATTATTTTCCTGGTCTAGGTCTTGGGAGGAACCAACAGGGGATAACCTCTTTCAAAGAATATCCAATAGCCAACTCATCTTTTGGGCTTGGCTATGAGCCCACTAAAGAGGATCTAAAGGAGATTGAATTAAGGGCCATGAGGAGAGCCCGGGTTAAAAAGAAAGGTGAGACCTTTGATTAGCATATGTGCCCCTATTTCAAAACCTTGAATAGGTATTTTGTAAAAGAGGGATAGGACTTTCCTTATTGCTATTTTTTGAACCATGGTATTGCCTCTTAATTAAGAAAGTAATTTCGGGCTTTGAAATCTTCTTTGATGTCAAGCTCAATTTAGAAGACTATGAACTCGTCTACTTGTTGGAACAAGATTGTAAGGAAAACATGGAGGCTGCTCACTTTAAGCAAGTCCTCACAATTAAAAGCAAAATGGAATTAGACCCCACTAAGCTCATCCATCCAACTTTGAGTGCACCCAACAACTGGCATATTGAAAAGCTTTCTAGCCTTAATGAAATGTCCCCTTTTCAAATCAAGTCCGAGTCAGAGTCAAAATCAGAGTCAGAGTCTTTGGAGTCCTGCTGTTCTTTTTCTTCTTTAGAGTTTGTAAAGGACCTTCATGGTCCTTCTTTTAATTTTGATATAATCCATGAGGATTGAACAATTATTCGTAATAAAAATTTTGAATTTTCCTCTCTTGTTTACGAATCAAATTTAAATGAGACATCAAAAGAAAAAGAGATAAATGAAATAAAAAAGGAACAAAGCAAGGAATCAATAAATCTGGGCATAGATGATAAACTAAAAAAATCACATTCATTGCATCATCATTTTATGATAAGGCTTTTTTATTTAAAACAATTCAAGAATTTTTAGATTGTTTCGCCTGGGAACCGAAGACATGACAGGTATCGATCTAGGTATTGCTGTCCATAAGATTCCAACATATGAGGATGTAAAGCCTATAAAATAGAAATTACGAAGGTTGAAGGTAGAATGGTCTCTTAAGATCAAATAAGAAGTTGTCAAGTTGTTGAAGAATGGTTTCATAGAGCCAGTCACTTACCCTTCATGGCTAGCCAATATAATGCCTGTGCCCAAGAAGGATGGGAAAGTAAGCATGTGTATGGATTACAAAGATCTGAATAAAGCCTATCCAAAAGACAATTTCCCTTTACCTCATATAGACTTATTGGTTGACTGCATGGCCGAATCTGAAATAGTCTCATTGATTAATCTATATGTGGGTTATAATCAAATAGAAGTCTACCCTTCTGACAAGGAAAAGACAACCGTTGTGACAGAATGGGGCACCTATTGCTACCAGGTCATGCCTTTTGGTTTGTAAAATACGGGAGCAACATATTAAAGAATGGCCATAACCATCTTTCATGACATGATCCACCAAGATGTGAAAGTGTATGTCGATGATATGGTTATCAAGTCCAAAATGGCAGAGGGACATATTGATGCATTCAGGCATTTCTTCCTTAGATTAAGACAATATAATCTAAAGTTGAATCCTGCTAAGTGTGTTTTTGGTGCATCCTCAGGTTTATTCTTGGGGCACATGGTTAGTAAGAAGGGGATAAAATTCGACCCAGCCAAATCAAAGGTCATTTTGGAAATGCCGGCTCTTAAGACAAAAAAAGAAATTAGGGGATTTTTGGGGTGTTTGCAGTACATCATTTGGTTCATTTCTCAACTGGTCGATGTTTGTGGACCTATCTTTAAATTGTTAAAGAAATGAGTTTCTAAAGAGTGAAATGGTGAAAGCCAACAAGCTTTTGAAAGAATTAAGCATTATTTGCTAAATCCTCATGTTTTACAACCACCAAGGTGTCATGTCCCGATTTCGGAACACGACGGTCCTAGGATGCGGGAGATGCCAGAGGCGACCAACACCCGTAGAACCTAGTATCACATACAATTATCAATTACTATTAATTTATTAATCATTTACTTAATTACTATTCATTCTGGCATTCTATAATCTGTCTGTAATTCATACTGTAATTGGTTGTAACTATCATCATTTAATGCCATAACATTAATTATACTCCATAATATGTCATACATACATATTTATAATCTAATTATGCCATTATACAACCCATGGAGTAACTATAGAATATATATAAAATATAGTATTAAATATAATTACATTGTCACACAATATAGCAAAAATCCACAGAGATATCAACATATGGGATTCTGCTTTCTACTCTGCACCTGGAAAGGGGAAATAATGAAATGGTGAGTATAAAAGATACTCAGTGAATCTAATATGCATCAACCATAAGCATGGACTGGAATATCAATAAATAATAGGTAGATAACAAATAATATCAGTATGCTCAACATTGTTTGAATAAAGGATCAGAATACTGTAGATGACTATAGAATCAATAATCAAGTCAGTAAAAAATATATCTCATGGATAAGACAAATGAAGGGCCATGAAACTCGTATAAAATATATCATATGTCAATCACATATCAATAAACATAAGAATGATAAGGTCTTATGGCTAGGAATGTTAACCCTTCCCAGCTAGGGTATCATTATACAATGTGCACATTGCCGACAGTATGTACCCACTACCCCGTCAGAGAGGCAGCTCTGTCAAATTTCATCAAAAGAAATAAGATCATAAAACAAGTCAATCAATATCAATATACAACAATAATCTCATCAAGTAGTAGTAGCTTGCGAATAATCAAATGAGATTGCGATTTAACAATGGATAAGCAATAGATGAATCAAATAACAATAGTATTATGACTAGCAATTAATATTAGGATGAATCAAAAGTTGGACAAAACAAGTCAAGAAGTTAGCTCAATTGGCATGCCACAATGTCGTTGGTGATGATGGCATTCAAATGATAGGCCTATGAAAGAAATCAATAGTAGGCCTATGCATTTTGAACTAAGCATTTCATCGAACACTTGATATGCAATAATGGATGGACATTTTGGTAAGGTTTTGGTGCAACATTGAAATTGCCCCAATATCAACCAACAAGTACACAATGTAGGTTATTCAATAGGTATTTGGTTTTCAATAATAAACAACATATGAAGGATCAAATAAGCATGAAAAACCAAAGGAAAACAAAGCAAAAATTCAAGGAAAACATGCCATACATGGTTCGACCAAACATGGCCTTTCAAGGTAGGTTTCCAAACTTCAATTTAATACTTTAGGCATAACAAATGATGCATATTAAACTCACCTCACACTTCAAATGAGCTAGAAAAATTGATTTTCCACCAAAACCTTTATAAGAGGCAAAATAGGCAATCTTTCACTTCTTTGTTTTCTACATCAATCCAACCACAAATAATTAACCCATTAGCCTCCAATTAACATATTCTAAACTTAATTAACATTAACTAATACTAAGTCAAAGATTCAATTCAAACAACTTTAACCTAGGTTTAGGAATTTGGGGAAAAACTATCAAATGCATCAATTGATGCAGTTAAACACTAAACCCATCTATTTTATCATCTAAAACATATAAATCAACTATAAAACCAAACAAATCACTTGTTACCTCAAATTGATGTTTGGGCCGAAATTCTTTTGGTGTTTGTTCTTGAATTTCTTTGTGATTCAAGGTGAGAAATGGATGAAAGATGAAAGATGAAAGATACAAGGTTGTTTTAAGGTTTTCTTTGATTTTCCTTAAGAAAACAAGCCTGAAAATAATGGAGAATAGCCAAGAAGTGGTTCGGCCATAAGGTAAGAAGGAGAAAAAGATGACCAAAAATCTTCTAAGTGTTTCTTATATAGGTGGGTCAAATGGAAAATTACAAATAAGTCCTTAAACTATCTATAAATTGAACTTTGACCCCAACTTCTTTTGTAATTTACTCTGACAATTCTGTTGAGAATTAGATTTCAAAGTGAGAACTGTAATAGTTTTTTTTTATCTGTACTTTATTATAAAAATATTTTTAGAGCCATTCTGAAACTCAGAAAGTTGATTTCTCACTATACCCATAAAGTTCAACTTATTTACGATTTTGCCATTACTTAAATTTTTAGTGTTCCTAAATATTTTTCACCTCTTTATTTTCACCATAATTTTATATAAAATTATATGATTCTTTACCCTTGGTCTGAGTAAAAAATTCAACTACCAACCAGACTGCTATTTCCCCGACAGTGTAATTAATACCGATATTTTTCGGGACAGTATCACAAATACATTCTAACTGTATTTCAAAAATTATTTTTAGTTATTTTGATATTCCCAAACCAATAACTGATTATATTATTATTCAATTATGGCAGCAATTCCTAGGATATTACACAAGGCCTGGTAAACCTTTGTTGTTATACCTCTCTGTGACCAAGAAAGCTATAGGGGTAATGCTCGCTCAAAATATTATAGACTTGCATAAATAGAATGTCGTTTATTACTTAAGAAAGCGCATGCTTGCTTATGAACTCAAGTACAATTAAATTGAGCAGTTGTGTCTCGCTTTGGTTTGGATATGCCATAAGTTATAACATTATTTGGGATCATAGACTACACATGTTCTCTCTAACAAGAGCCCTTTGAAATTCCTTATAGAGAGGCTGGTTCAATGAGAATTAGAGAAATTGGTTTACACTCAAAGAGAGTGAAACCACTTTGTATAAGAAAATATAAATTGGAGGGAGAATGGAGAGCTTACTAAGGAAAAGTCAACTTAGCAAGTCTAGGTGTGTGGAGCAAATGAGGGGAGGAGGTATTTATAGGCCACTCGAGGGCAAAAGGGTCAATTTTGCTTAGTGCCATCGGGCAGGGGTGTGGCTGCCATAAGACACATTAGTGGCACAAGGAATGAAGGCTGGTGGCATGGGGAAGCTTGGCTGGCGATAGACTGGAGGATCTACCGTGGTGTTGCGTGATATCCTGGTGGATGCACTAGGCAAGACTGGCAGCAACACCATCAAAGGCTAGCGACACTATTGCCGATCGTTTGAAAATTGAAGTTCCTTAGGAGGATATGATAAGTTTGAAAACTAAAGTTCCCCTACGAGGGTCTGATGAGTTTGAAATTTGAACTTCCCCTAGAAGGGTCTAATAAGTTTGAAAACTGAAGTTCCCCTATGAGGGTCTGATGAGTTTGAAAATTAAAGTTCCCCTATGAGGGTATAATAAGTTTGAAAAATGAAGTCCCCTACGAGGGTTTGATAAGTTCGAAAACTAAAGTTCCCCTATGAGGGTCTGATAAGTTTGAAAATTGAAGTTCCCCAATGATTTTCTGATAAGTTCGAAAACTGAAGTTCCCCTAGGAGGGTCTGATAAGTTTGAAAATTGAAGTTCCCCTATGAGGATCTGATATGTTCAAAAACTAAAGTTCCCCTAGAAGGGTGTGATAAGTTTGAAAACTGAAGTTCCTCTACGAGAGTCTGATAAGTTTGAAAACTAAAGTTTCCTTAGAAGGGTCTGATGAGTTTGAAAACTGAAATTCCCCTAGGAGGGTATGATAAGTTCGAAAACTGAAGTTCTCCTAGGAGGGTCTGATAAGTTTGAAAACTGAAGTTCCCTAAGGAGGGTCTAATAAGTTCAAAAATTGAAGTTCTCCTAGAAGGGTCTGATAAGTTTGAAAATGATACTGGTGCTATGGTAAGAATGTAGAGTCTTATTTGAAAATGTCGTTGGTGCTAAGGTAAGCACATAGAGTTCTGTTTGAAAATGATGTTGATGCTAAGGTAAGCATATAGAGTTTTGTTTGAAAATGTTGCTGGAGCTTAGGTAAACACATAGAGTTTTGTTTGAAAATGATTTTGAATTTACCACGGGCTGCTTGGGCTTTGAAAATAATTTTGGATTGGAAAGGCTGCACCGTTGCTAGGAAATTTTGAAAAAATGGCACCGTTGCAAGGGAATTTTAAAGAGGTGGAACTATTGCAAGGGAATTTTAAAGAGTATAACAGAGTATGATTTGATGTAATTGAAAAGATTTTGCTGTGATGCAATTTGAAAAGAGTTGGATGCAATGCAATTTAGGATGCCTAAAAAATGAGTTTTGAGTTAAAAAAGATATACCTTTCTTGATGATGGTTATGATCTTTTCCTCTATTTATGCAGTTTTTTACAGATTAAGTTTGTCACACTTAACATATGACTTATGGAATGGAGCTAGCTTTGTGATATTCAAGAGGAAGACTTCTTTGGCTAGAAGATACTTGTCCGTGCCGTATGGGGGACCATTAGCTTATGCTTCTTATTTTCCCTGTCATTTGTTAGTTTCGAACTAATGTAGGATGATTCACGATATCATGACTTTATGGATGTCATGAATATTATGTATGCATGATGTTGTCTTTTAGGTAATTTAATACCAAACCCCCTATTTGAATAAATTGCATGTATTTCATGCGATTTTGAATGATTTATGCAACTAATATGCAATTCATGCAAATGCAAAGTTATGCAATGAAACACAATGAGATACGATTTTAAGCATTGGAATGGCCCATTTTGAGGGAAGGTGAGTTGGCAAAAGGTTGACTTGGTCACTTTGACTATCTTTGAGGGTGAGGGACTTAAGCTTTCTTGTTTGGCCTTGGCTTAGCTAAAAGGAATTTTTGATGATACTATCAGATTGGTTGCCAATTGGAGCCATAGTAAGTCTGGTCGAGTATGAACGATTGCTGAAGGTAATGTTTCTTTATTGGTTAAACCATGTCTATGGATTCATTTTAGATGCTGGAGTTGGGTTTGGCCTCGAGTGGATTAGTCCTGTTGGATTGATTGAGGTCACTAGGAAAGGCTATGGTCATATTTGGCATTGAGTTTGACTGGTCCTATTAGATCAGTTGAAACCATAAAGGTTTTGGTGGAAGGCTATGGTTAGGTTTGGCCTTGAGTGTGATTGGTCCTGTTAGGTTGGCTGAAACCATAAAGGTTTTGGTGGAAGGCTACAGTTAGGTTTGGCCTTGAGTAGATTAGTCTTGTCAAATCAGTTGAGGTCGTTTAGGAAAGGTTATAATAAGATTTGTCTTAGAGTTGATCAATCAGATGAGACATGGTTTTTCTATTATTGGCGTCATTTTGGCTGAGACCTTATACAGCTTGGACAATCGTTATAGCACTGAAGGTCTTTGGTCAGTTAGCTTGGTAATCCTCCAGGTAAGAAAGTGATTCTTCCTGTGGACAATTTTTTCTACTCCTATCTGTTTATTCTGCTTTTCTATGTTTTTGGCTATGTATTTGTCTACTTTTTTTTTTTTTTTTTTTTTTTTTTTTTTTTTGTTTCATAGCATATTGTTTTTTTGCTTTTTTTGTCTGAGTAGATCTTGATTTGCTTCGACTCATAGTAGGTATGGATTTGCTAGCTTTCTGAGTTGGCTTCTAAGGACTTGCTTTGGTATTGCCTATGGTATGAGAAATATGGTGTGATTTTAGGAGTTTTTATGAGTTTACTATTGTAGCATGAATTATGGAGAAGACAATTCCTACCTGTTAGAGACTGATTAAACTCTTGAGACGGTGTTTCAAAGGTTTGGACTCGGTAAACTTGACACTTGGGTTAATGAAGAAAGACTCTTTGATTTGGTGTTTGGATAGCTTGACTTAAGGAATGACGACTTTGGATGACTTACATCGGATGATGGATTTGACTTAGCTATTTTGGAGCAAGTAGTGATTTTGTCACATCCCGATTTCAGAACATGGCGGTCCTAGGATGCAGGAGATGCCAAAGATGACCAACACCCGTAGAACCCCAATATCAATTTCTATAATCAATTACTATCATTCAATTAATCAATTACTTAATAAATATTCATTCTGGCGTTCTGTAGTCTGTCTGTAATTCATTATGCACTTAGTTGTAATTATCATCATCATATGTCATAACAATATTTAAACTCCATATTATGCCATATATACATAATTACAATCTAACTATGCTTTTTACAAACCTGTAGAGCAACTAATAATATACATACAAAATACAGTGCCAAAATAATTACACTGTCTCTAGAGGTAGCAGAAATCCACAGAGAAACCAACAAACAGGATTCTGCCTCCTACTCTACACCTGGAAAGGGGAAACAATTGAAAAGGGTGAGTATATAATACTCAGTGAATCTAATATGCATCATCCAAGGAAATGGCTAGGAAATCAATGAACAATAGGCAGATAATCAATAAATATTAATCTGCACACCGATTACAGAATAATGAATCAAAATATAGTGAAGAACTATAGAATCAATAAACAAGTCAGTGAAGCTCAAATCATATAGATAAGACAGATGATGAGCCATGACACTCATATAAAATATGTCAACCACATATCAATATACATAAAACTGATAAGATCTTATGGCTAGGACAGTTAACCCTTCCCAACTAAAGGTATCCAGTATACAATATGCATGACGGTATGTACCAGCTACCTCGTTGGATAGGAAGCTCTGTCATATCACATTAGAACTATTACAGGTATAGAACAAGTCAATAGTTACCAATAAACAACAATGGTCTCATCAAGTATCAATAGCTTGTGAATTGATCAAACGAGACTGCAATTAAGCATTGAATAAACAATGAAAGGTACAATAAATAATGATATTAAGAATAGCAATTAACATTGGCAAGAATCAAAAGTTGGACAATTAAATTCAAGAAGTTAGCTCAATTGGCATGTCAATGTCGCTGACGACAATGGCATTCAAATGGTAGGCCTTTGGCAAATGAACTAGACATTTCATCAAACACTTGGTGTGCAACATTCATTAAACATTTTGCAAGGTTTTGGTGCAACATTGACATTGCCCAATAATCAACAAATAACTCACAATGTAGGCATTGTAATAAGTATTAGATATTCAACAAATAACATCATTCAAAGGATCAAATAAGCATGTGAAACAAGAAGAAAACAAAGCAAAATTCAAAGAGTGAATAGTGCTTTTAGGTTCTGCCAAGACATGGTTTTTGGAGGAGGTTTCCAATCATTAAATCAATGCAATAGACATATTAAATGATGCATATTAAACTCACCTCTCACTTCAAATCACTTTGAAAAATTGATTTGCCACCAAAATCTCTAAAGAAGGAAAAAGTGGCAATCTTCCAAATCCTTGTTTTCTACACCAAACGAATGACAAAATATCTATCGATTAGCCTCCAATTAACATATTCTAAGCTTAATTAATATTAACTAACATCAATTCAAAGTTTCAAATCACACAACTTCAATCTAGGGTTTGGAATTTGCGGAAAAACTACTAAATGCATCAATTGATGCCAATTAACACTGAACTCATTCTAATCATTATCTAATACATCTAAATCAACTAATAAACCAAAGAAATTAACTCATTTCCTTAGGTTGATGATCCACCAAAAATCTAGAAGTTGTTGATTCTTGAAATTCTTTTATTTTCCAAGTGAAATTTGTATGGAAAAGGAAGAATCAAAGGTTGTTTTCAAGTTTTCTTAGGTTTTTCTTTTGATTTTTGCATGAAAATGGAGGGAGAATTGGAAATGGTGGTTCAGCAAAGTGATGGGAGGGAGAAAAGATGAAACAAAAATGGCTAAGGCATGCTTATATAGTAAGGCAAAATAGGCAAATTACATTTAGGTCCTCGAACTATCCAATTATTGGACTTTGGCCCACTTCCTTCTGTAATTTATTCAGTTAATTCTGTTGAGAATCAAGTTTCATAATAGGAAGTGAAATGGCTTCTTTTTATTTGTACTTTATTATAAAAATAGTTTCAGAGCCATTCTGGAACTCCTACAGTGAGTTTCCCACAATGCCCCTAAAGTTCGCCTTATTTATGATTTTGCCATTATTTAAATTTTCAGTATACCAAAATATTTTTCAACTTTTCCTTTTCACTAAAATTTCATATATATATATATGATTCTTTAACCCCTGGTTTAATTCAAAAATTCATCAGTCAACCA
>CANXYC011187007.1:0-15571 GCA_948193065.1 Aleurites moluccanus
TCAATGACTGAAATACTTTGAAAATGGAAGTGAAATTTTCTTTTTGGAGGAAGTAAAACACGGCAGCAAAGGAAGAAATGAAAGAATGCAGAATTCTTATTTAGTTGGTGAAATATTGATGTAATCACATGCTTCCACTTCGATAATAATTCCATGCATCCTAACATGCATCCATTGGATGTTGGATGCATTCATACTCCAATTTATATGATTCTTACCATTCAAATTTACATTTAATCCCTCTCCATCAATTCTTTTTTCACCAAAGTCCTATAATTCCTCAAATAGCTCCCTCACCTTCACTTTTTATACAAACAAGTCCTATAATTTATTTTCCTAACCTAATTAAATTACTCTATTTAATCTACCCTCAATTCATCTCCCAAATAAATAATTCACAATAATTTACACATTGTACACACTCTTTAAAACATATAACACAATATTTATCAATCACATATAATTTAATCAAGTTAATCATATAACATATAAGGCAATCAATGGTACTTGAACACATGAATTAATTCATGAAACACATAAGAAAACCAACTCATGCAAATACCCCTAAGTCCCCCTAGGTTTAAGGCACTAGGGTGAAGGTTTCCAACTAGGGTTCAAAGTTCTAGGGTTAGGGTTTCACTAAGGATATTACATATAATTCATGCATTATTCATTCATAAGTCATGCATTTATGTATATGAAATGATATCCTTGATTGAAAACCATTAATGATCCATTTTTGGGCAGTTTTGCTAAAATGACCTAAAACAGCACTGCCGAAATGCCTAAAACTGGCTTAAACTTTTATTATGTATAAAATCTATTCTAAAAGGCTTTTTGATGTCAAATCAAGCCTAACTGCCTATTATATATATGTCACAACCCGGTTTCCCAGACTGCGACAGTCCTAGGGCACGAGAAATGCCAATGGCGACTGGCGACCGGCACCCGTAGAACCCAGTACCATTACATAGTCTATCAACCTCAATATATTATTCATTTATTATAATTACCATTCATTATATTATCCTATTATTCATTCTGTTAATCTGTCAATTATTCTGTCACCATTCTGTAGTTGGCTGTCACAAGCATATACCATATATCTTGCATCATCATATAATCAATATATACCATTAATATCATATATAAATAATGTTCATCTCCTAGCTACCCAATAAATACCTATGGAGCAGCTAGATAATGAACACCAAAATAATATAAATACAGTAATCCAAAAGTATATACATCAGAAAGTCCGTAGCAGGAATCCACAGAGAAACAGATGACTGGATCCCGCAACCTACTCCTCTCCTGAAAGGGGTAAACAAACAAAAAGGTGAGTATGGATGATACTCAGTGAATTTACATGCATCATAATAAATAATAAGCATAATTAATCAATGGTTTCAGTCAAAGAAATAACAGAATACAAAAGGGCTGTCAAGGTATAGTAAACCAAAGAAATATCATATATAAGCTTGGTTACATATGGAAAGACAGATAATAGGATGGATTGTGTGAAAAGAAATCATACAGTCTCCAGTCAATCAATATCACTGGACCGTGTAGGTCACCAGTATCATATAAGCATAAGGCTGATCAGGCCCTATGGCTAGGACCATAACCCCTCCTAGCTAGGGTACAATACTACAATGTGCACAAGGTTAATAGTATTTCCCCACTACCCTGTCGAATCGGTAGTTCTGCCAAACCATATCAGGGTCAATAACGAGGGATACCATAAGCAACAATGACATCCGGATAATAGTTAGTTTGGTATCAATCAATACAGTATGCAATAAGCTTATTGGCAATGTCATATACATTATACAATCAATAATCATAAGTTTGGCAACAAGGAAAGGCAAGAAACAAATGATGGTTCGGTGGCCAAAATTGGTAGGTAAATTGGCATGCCAATGTCACTGGCGACAAAGGTAATCAATTGCTAGGCCTATGCCATTCAAACCAAAAGAACAATAGAAAATAAACTAGGCATTTCAGCTAGCACTTGGTGAGCACACAATGACAAGCCAATAGGTTAGGTTTTGGTGCAAAATTGACTTGCCCATTCAAACCAACAACAAGGTTCATTGTCACACAAAGCAAAGGTATCAACAACCACAATTTAAACAACATTATATGGGATCAAATGGCTAAGGAAAAACCAAGAAAAATCAAACAAAAACATAGGCAAAGTATCGGCATAATGGTTCGGGCACTATAAGGTTTTTGGCAAAGTGTTCCAATTATCAATTCAATGATTCAAACATAATATTTGATGCAATGTAAACTCATCTAATGATCCAATTAACCAATATGCACTCCAATTGAACCAATTCTACCAAAATCCCCAATTTTTGCTATTTTGAAAATCCAATTTCCAAAATCTCCAATTCTACATCAAATTAACCATCAATTAGCTATCTATACATATCTAATTAATCATTTCTAACATCAATTTATAATTCCTAATACTAAATCTTAAACTCATTCTTTACAACTTCAAATTCAAGCATTCAATTGGGAATTCCATCAAATTTGGATAAACTAATGCAATTAAACACAATACTCATTCAATTCAACCTAAATAATCACTAAATCATTAATCAAATCAAACAAATAAGCTTCTTACCCAAAATCACCAAGTTGGTCGAATTCTTCTTACCCCAATTTCCTTGATTTCCTTTGCTCCAATTAACAATCTAAGGATAGAAATGGATGAGGCTAAGAGAAAAATCAAGTTTTCTATCAAATTTCTTTGAATTTAGTTAAGAATTGATAAAGATGTGAAGAAGAAAAAGAAAGAAATGGTGAACGACAAAGGGAGGAGAAGAAATGGAAATGAAGAACACGAAAATGGTGATGCCATATAAGACAAACTCAATTGTAAAATTACAACTAAATCCCTTAAGTTCCATCCTTTACACTTTGGTCCTTAAATCTTCTGTAATTTATTCTGACAATTTTGTCAGGATTCTGAATTCAAAGTGGGGAATGTATAGGCTTATTTTAATTTATTTTTATTTATAAAAATGGTTCTGGAGTTATTCTGTAACTCCGACCGACCACTTTTCACTATTCACCTTGAATTACTCTTTATTTATCAAAATGCCATTGCTTACTTTTTCAATGTTCCTAAATGATTTTCACTTCTTTCTTTTTATCAAAATTAGACATAAATGATGGTCATCTTTTACCCTTAGATCAACTTCAGCAATTTTTCCGTTGACCGGACTGCTCATTTTTCGGCAGTGTTCCTGACACCGCCAGTTTTCGAAAAAATTTCAAATTTGCTTTCTAACTGTGTCTCTAAAATTATTTCCCATCAATTCAAGACTAAAAGACCACATACTGAGAATAAAATCATGCATACATGCTATGGCTTTTTAGGGTATTACATTCTACTCCCCTACAAATAAATTCGTCCTCAAATTTAAATAGAAACATACCTCAAAGTTGAAACAGGGATGGATATTTGCTCCGCATCTCCTGCTCGCTCTCCCGTGTACACTCCTCCATTGTCTGGTTCCTCTTTATTTCGAAGCTTCTTGACCTGTCTGTCGATAATCTCCACAGGTAGCTCCTCATACGACAAATCCTCACTGAGATCCACGTCCTGTATCTCCAAAATGTGCAATGGATCCGATACATATCTCCACAGCATCGATATGTGGAAGACTGGATGTATGTGGCTTATACTGGGTGGAAGAGCCAATCTATAGGCCACACTGTCAATCCGCACAAGTATCTTAAATGGGCCTATAAATCATGGTGATAGCTTTCCCCTCTTCCCAAATCTCATGACTCCTCTCATTGGGGAGACCTTTAGGAAGACATGATCACCAACTGAGAACTGTACATCCTTCCTCTTCGGATCAGCATAACTCTTCTGCCTACTGAAGGTAGTTCTCATCCACTCTCTGATCATAGGAACCTTCTCTATAGTCTCTCTGATAAGCTCTAGTCCCTCTAGCTGCTTTTCTCCCAGCTCCACCCAACATACTGGAGATCTGCACTTCCTACCATATAGTACTTCAAATGGAGCCATACCAATCGAAGAGTGATAACTGTTATTGTAGGAGAACTCTATCAGTGGCAGATAATAATTCCAACTACCCTTGAAATCCAGAACACATAATCTGAGCATGTCCTCTAAAGTCTAGATTGTCCTCTCCGACTGCCCATCTGTCTGAGGATGAAAGGCAGTACTAAACCGTAGCTGGGTACCCATAGCCTCCTGAAATTTCTGCCAAAACCGGGATGTGAACTGTGTACCCCTGTCCGATATGATCACCAAAGGAACTCCATGAAGACGCACAATCTTATCCACATACAACTGTGCGTACTGAGTTGCTGAATAGCTGGTCTTAACCTCCAAAAAGTGTGCAGACTTCATTAACCGATCAACAATAACCCAAATAGAGTCATACCCCCCCCCCCTCGAATTCCGTGGTAGACCAACTATGAAATCTATGGTAACCTACTCCCATTTCTACTCTGGCATCTCTATCTCCTGAAGTAGCCCTGATAGCTTTGATGCTCAAACTTAACTTGTCGATAGGCTAAGCACGTAGATACAAACTGAGCTATGTCTTTCTTCATCACTGGCCACCAATAAACATCTCTGAGATCATGGTACATCTTGGTAATCCCTGGATATGCATTGTAAGCATAATAGTGTGCCTCTCATATGATCCGATCCCGTAGCTCATCACAATCCGGTATACAGATACGCCTCCCACATCTCAATATCTTATCCTCTACAGAGAACTCTGTCATCCGACCACTCTGAACCTCTCCCTTCAGCTTCAGAAGATAAGGATCTCTGTCTTGGGCCACTTTTATATATCTATCAATAGTGACCTCGCTCGAAATTGGGCTATCAGAGCCTGGTTCCGATCCTGGTAACCCAAATCCAACTCTACCCCAAAATTTGTCAACTGCCTCAGATCCCTAATTAATGGCCTCCTGCCAACCACAATATGAGTAAGGCTAACCATAGACTTCCTGGTCAGAGCATCCGCCACTACATTGGCCTTCCCTGGGTGATAGAGAATCTCACATTCATAATCCTTCAGAAGCTCAACCCATCTACGCTGCCTCAGATTCAGATCCTTCTGCTGAAATATATACTGCAAGCTCTTATGATCAGTATATATCTCGCATTTCGACCCATACAGATAGTGTCTCTAAATCTTTAAGGCAAAGATAACTACTGCCATCTCCAGATCATGAGTTGGATAATTTGCTTCATGCTTCTTTAGCTGACGAGAAGCATAAGCAATTACCCTACCTATCTGCATCAAAACACACCCTAGGCCAATCCGCGATGCATCACAATATACTGTAAATTTCTCCCCCTCAACTGGTAATGCCAAAACCGGGGCACTGGTAAGGCAATACTTCAGTGTCTAGAAGCTACGGTCACACTCATCCGTTCAGACATATCGCTCCTGTTTCCTTATCAATCTAGTCAAAGAAGCTGCAATACGGGAGAAATCTTTCACAAACCTCTGATAATATCCAACCATACCTAAAAAGCTGCGCACCTTTGAAACACTGTTAGGCTGTGGCCAGTTAGCAACCGCCTCAATCTTCTGAGGATCCACCATAATACCCTCCTTACAGATAACATGTCCCAAGAAGCATACCTCAGTTAACCAGAACTGACACTTGGATAATTTAGCATACAGCTGGTGCTCCCGAAGTGTCTGTAGCATAATCCTCAAATGCTCCCTGTGCTCCTCCTCACTCCTGGAATAAATAAGAATGTCATCAATGAAGACGATGACAAACTTATCCAAATAAGACCTGAACACCCTGTTCATCAGATCCATAAAAGCCACTGGAGCATTTGTCAACCTGAATGGCAGAACCAGAGACTCATAATGACCATAATGGGTTCTGAAAGCAGTCTTGGGTATATCTCCACTCCTGATCTTCAGCTAATGATACCCATACCTCAAATCAATCTTAGAAAAATGACTAGCACACTGCAGCTAATCAAATAAGTCATCAATCAGTGACAATGGATACTTATTCTTCACTGTGACTTTGTTCAACTGCCTATAATCAATACACATTCTCAAGGACCCATCTTTCTTTCTCAGAAATAGAATCGGTGCACCTCATGGAGAACTACTAGGTCTGATCAACCCTCTATCCAATGGCTTCTATAATTGGATCTTCAATTCCTTCAGTTCTGCTAGATCCATTCTGTATGGTGGAATGGTTATCAGGTATGTGCCTGCATGCACCTCTATCTCAAACTCTATCTCTCTATCAGGGGGCAATCCTAGCAACTCCTCAAGAAATACATCAGGGAACTCCTGAACCACCGGTATCTGATCCAATCGTACAGAAGACCTCTGTACATCCACCACATGAGCTAAATAGGCTGAACAACCTTTCCCTATCATCCTCTAATCCTGGATAGCAGATATCAGGTTAACCTAGAACTCCCAAATATCCCCATGAAACTCAAACTCCTGCTGCCCCTCAGGCTGGAATCTAATTCTCTTCCGATAACAGTCTATCACTTCCCGGTGTCTAGTCAACCAATCCATACCCAGTATCACATCCAACTCAAGCACAGGCAACTCAATCAAGTCAACACGCAGAATACGATCATCAATCTCAATATTGCAATCAGGATAATAATGATCAACATCCACACAATTCCCCATAGGAGTAGCAACGGACAATGGAACATCTAATAACCTCCTTTCCTTATTCAATTTGGGTGCAAAATGTGGGGACACAAAAGAGTGAGTTGCACCCGAATCGAATAAGGCATCTACAACCTCATTCTGAACCAAAATAGTACCTATAACAACATTATCTGATCTCTGGGCATCCTGAGTGTTGACTATGAATACTCTACCCTGGCCCCTGCCAACTGGAGCTTGACTGCCACTAGAAGCCTGACCTCCCCTACCTCTGCTTCTGGCTACAATCTCTCTACCCAAATTCTGGGTGGTCTGAACCACTGGCTAAGATATTGTGACTGATGGCTACTGGTCAGCCCTAGATGGACAAGTGTTCATATAAAATGGCCCTGCTGGCCACACCTCAAACATGCACTTACCCATCTCCAACACTCCCCTCCCTATCTATGACCATAATACACACAAGCTGGTATACTAGAAGTTTGAGTAACTGGCCTCGAAGAACCCTGAGAGTATGCAGGCACTGACTAAACCACTGGCTGACCCCTACTCTGCAGTCTCCTCCTCTGACTACTACCCGTAGATCTCTGCTCAAATATGGGTACTGGCTCTGCCTGCCTAGGATGGGAGCTGCTCTCCCCCCTCCTACTTTGTGATCCCGGGCCACCCTTCCTCTTCTATTCTCTCTTGGCTCTCTCTGTCTTATACTTTTCTTCCATCTGAGTGGCCTTGTCTATCTCTATGGTCAAAGAAGTAAACTCTGTGGCTAACAAGGCATTATGCAAAGCAGTATGCAATCCCCTCCTGAACCTACTGATCAAATCTGCCTCTGTAGGTACTATATGAGCAGCATATCTACTCAGCTGAATGAACTCCTCGGCATACTCCTCTACAGAATGGTCCCCCTGCTCTAGCTGCTCAAATCTCACCAGATTATGGATCCTCACACCCTCCGTAATGAACTCATCAATCAGACCGTAACGAAACTCTACCTAAGTGGGTGGGTGCTCTCCATATAGCTTGGTCTCTATATACCTCAAAAACCACATCTAGGCCTTCCCTTTAAGTAATAAACTCACTAACTCAACTGATCTCAGCTCAGAATAAGGTAGTCTCCTAACTACCTTCTCCACCTCCTCCAGAAAATCAATAGGATCTGTACCTCTGTCTCCTCTGAACTCTGGTAAGTTTAGCTTCAGAAAGCTAAACATAGAAACTCTGCCCTCCTCAATCTGTCTCCTGCCTCCCTGTACAGCTGGCTCCCTCTGAGCCCCCACTAGATGCACAGGAGCCGGTGCCACTACCTCAGGTACTACTGATGGAGGTACTACTGCAGGAGCAGGTGGTGTTTGTGCCTACTGTCTCTCCCTCCTACTCTCAGCCATCTCCCTCCTTAACTCCATCAAACCTCTCATCATCTCCACCTCCGTGGGTCATCTTCCCTCTCTGTGTCCTTTGTAGTCCGTCGAGATCGAGACGGACCTCTGATACACTAATCTCCCTCACTAGGGAGTCATTGGAGGCAACCTCAGCCTCCCTGGTGTCTCTGTCTCTGCTATCAAACATCTCTATTATCTGTCGGGAAAAACGTAAACAGTCTCAAAATACAACAAAAATGCAGAATAATGACATATAACAGACGATAACAGCAAAAGACAACAAAGGAAATCCTATGCTCCATGGTATATTTAATTCTACCCCATTCAGTAACTAGTCACTATTTCTCTGTAATTCAGTCACTATTCATCTATAACCTAGATTCACATTCTGTAAACCTAGTGCTCTGATACCACCTTTGTCATGACTCGATTTTCCAGACAACTATGGTCCTAGGGCACGGAAAATGCCAATGGCAATCGGAACCCGTAGAACCCAGTACCATTACATAGTCTATCAACCTCAATATATTATTCATTTATTATAATTACCATCCATTATATTATCCTGTTATTCATTCTGTTAACCTGTCAATTATTTTGTCACCATTTTGCAGTTGGTTGTCACAAGCATATACCATATATCATGCATCATCATATAATCAATATACCATCAATATCATATAAAAACAATGTTCATCTCCTAGCTACCCAATACATACCCATAGAGCAGCTAGATAATGAACACCAAAATAATATAAATACAGTAATCCAAAAGTATATACATCAGAAAGTCTGTAGCAGGAATCCACAGAGAAACAGATGACTGGATCCCACAACCTACTCCTTTACTGAGAGGGGTAAATAAACAAAAAGGTGAGTATGGATGATACTCAGTGAATTTACATGCATCACAATAAATAATAAGCATAATTAATCAATGGTTTCAGTCAAAGAAATAACAGAATACAAAATGGCTGTCAAGGTACAGTAAACCCAGAAATATCATCTATATAAGCTCTGTTACATATGGAAAGACAGATAATGGGATGGACTGTATGAAAAGAAATCATATAGTCTCCAGTCAATCAATATCACTGGACCATGTAGGTCACCAGTATCATATAAGCATAAGGTTGATCAGGCCCTATGGCTAGGACCATAACCCCTCCTAGCTAGGGTTCAATACTAGAATGTGCATAAGGTTGACAGTATTTCTCCACTACCCTGTCAAATCAGTAGTTCTGCCAAACTATATCAGGGTCAATAACGAGGGATACTATAAGCAACAATGGCATCAGGATAACAGTCAATTAAATAACAGTCAGTTTGGTATCAATCAATACAGTATGCAATAAGCTCATTGGCAATGTCATATACATTATACAATCAATAATCATAAGTTTGGCAACAAGGAAAGGCAAGAAACAAATGATGTTTCAGTGGCCGAAATTGTAGGTCAATTGGCATGCCAATGTCGCTGGCGACAATGGCATTCAATTGGTAGGCCTATGGCATGCAAACCAATAGGCCAATGGCAAATAAACTAGGCATTTCATCGAGCACTTGGTGAGAACACAATAGCAAGCCAATAGGTTAGGTTTTGGTGCAAAATTGACTTGCCCATTGAAACCAACAACAAGGTATATTGTCACACAAAGCAAAGGTATCAACAACCACAATTTAAACAACATTATATTGGATCAAATGGCTAAGGAAAAACCAAGGAAAATCAAACAAAAACATAGGCAAAGTTAGGGCATAATGGTTCGACCACTATAAGGTTTTTGGCAAAGTGTTCCAATTATCAATTCAATGATTCAAACATAATATTTGATGCAATGTAAACTCACCTAATGATCCAATTAGCCAATATGCACTCCAATTAAACCAATTCCACCAAAATCCCCAATTTTTGCTACTTTGAAAATCCAATTTCCAAAATCTCCAATTCTACATCAAATTAACCATCAATTAGCTATCTATACATATCCAATTAATCATTTCTAACATCAATTTGTAATTCCTAACACTAAATCATAAACTCCTTCTTTACAACTTCAAATTCAAGCATTCAAATTGGGAATTCCATCAAATTTGGATAAACTAATGCGATTAAACACAATACCCATTCAATTAAACCTAAATAATCACTAAATCATTAATCAAATCAAACAAATAAACTTCTTACCCAAAATCACCAAGTTGGCCGAATTCTTCTTGCTCCAATTTCCTTGATTTCCTTTGCTCCAATTAACAATCTAAGGATAGAAATGGATGAAGCTAAGAGAAAAATCAAGTTTTCTATTAAATTTCTTTGAATTTAATTAAGAATTGATAAAGATGTGAAGAAGAAGAAGAAAGAAATGGTGAACGGCAAAGGGAGGAGAAGAAATGGAAATGAAGAACACGAAAATGGTGATGCCATATAAGACAAACTCAATTGTAAAATTACAACTAAATCCCTCAAGTTTCATCTTTTACACTTTGGCCCTTAAATCTTCTGTAATTTATTCTAACAATTTTGTCAGGATTCTAAATTCAAAGTGGGGAATGTATAGGCTTATTTTAATTTATTCTTATTTATAAAAATGGTTCTGGAGTCATTCTATAACTTCGACCGATTACTTTTCACTATTCACCTTGAATTTTCCTTTATTTACCAAAATGCCATTGCTTACTTTTTCAGTGTTCCTAAATGATTTTCACTTCTTTCTTTTTACCAAAATTAGACATAAATTATGGTCATCTTTTACCCTTAGATCAACTTCAGAAATTCTTCCATAGACCGAACTGCTCATTTTTCGGCAGTGTTTCTAACACCGCCAGTTTCCGGGAAAGTTTCAAATTTGCTTTCTAACTGTCTCTAAAATTATTTCCCATCAATTCAAGACTAAAGGACCACATACTGAGAATAGAATCATACATACATGTTATGGCTTTCTAAGGTATTACAATATATGTATTTGTTATTGGTACAAAGAAAATGTCATGAAAATATTGATTTCAAGGCAAACCAGAAAGTGCCTGAAAAATGAGAAACGAACCCATAATTTAGGGGTGTCAGTTGCCCTGGCACAATTGGGCCTCAAAGGCCAAAATTTTCACATTGGGTTAAATCATTCCTTTAACCTTTATAATGTTATACAACATCATTTAAGTCATATTTGAGACTTAATGTTGATATATTTATGCTATATGAGACATTTGCATATAATATGTTATAACAAGACTACTTCGATGGTGTAGTTAATAATCCATCGGCTGTGTACATAAATATATGTTTATATGTTATGACCTCTACTAAGGAGAAGTAAATTTCCTATGCAATGGTGTGATTGGGTAGAAATGTGATGGAAGAGAAGTGAAATAACAGTTTATTATATGATATGATATGACATGTTACAGACTCTTGTTATATATGCATTATGGTTCATGATATGTATTTCACTATCCCATTATCAGTATTCATATTTACAGATCATTAATGGGTAGATGTGACTTTCCATGAATAATATTGCATACTCATATATATTGATTCACTGAGTATAATCTTATACTCACCCCTCAGTGGTTTAATGTTTTCAGGACATCGGTGAGGCAGTCATCCATTGATTATATTATCTTCAGCCTTGGGTTACAGATGTATGTATTGAGGTCACTCCTATGTATAGAAGTTCCTTGGTATATAATGTATATAGGGCTTGGATTGGATAAGAGTATAATGTTAAATGCGATCAAAATGATAACCAATTATGATATGAAAATGTTTATGATGTACATATATGATATGAGATATGAATGTAAAGTATGAAGTGCTTATTGAGTTGTGATTGAACAATGGAGGTTAAAAGGGGATGTATGTTTATTGGAAGTATAATGTTTTATTTCTTACGGATAGCTTAAGTCAGAGTTATAAAGGAAACTCTGTCAGTTTTTCTTAAGAATTTTATGATGTTCTAGAAAAAATTTATCACCTAAAATGTATCACAGGTTAAGCAATGATTGTAAAATTAACGTTAAAGTAAAAGCATGGGTTCTTCGAGGTACTAGTTGCCTTGGCATTACCCGTACCCTAGGACCGTCATGGTCTAAAATTGGGTCGTGACACTACTATCATTGACAAAGCTAATCAAATGGAAGAAAAGTATAAGTTAGAAAGAGCTAAAAGTGATCATAAAAGAAAAGGTGGACCTATTTCTCAGACTAGAAAAGGTGAGGCCAGCTCCCAACTGAGACAAATAGAGCTTGTGCCTGGATTTGATCACAGACCTTCATTGGGCAGTCAAAGGAAGAGGACTCTGAGTAGAGGGCTCTAATGCAGTCAGCATTTGCTTATTCACAAGGATCTTCTCGACCTGTTACACATATGCCTCGTATGCCAATTTGTGATTTTTGTGGCAGAAGGCATGGAAGAGAATGCCGTAGATAGTCAGGTGCTTGCCTGAAATATGGGCAATATGGCCATTTCATTAATAGATGTCCTTTATGGGGTGATCATGTAATACCCTATAAATGCATAACATGTTTTTGTGAAATAAGTTCTCAGTATATGGATTAAAATTATTGAAATGGCTAAAGATAATTTTAGAAACTCAGTTAGAGTGAAAATGAGAAACTTTTTCAAAAATCGTCTGTACCGATATCGCTGCCATAAAATAGCCGTAAGGTCGACAGATGAATTTCTGAATTTGGATTGACAGTAAATGATAATGTATATGCATGTGGGAATATAGTAAAAAGAAAGATGAGAAAATATTTAAGAACATTGATAAAGTAAGCAATGACAAAACCGTAAATAAAGAAAATTTTCGGGGAATAGTGGAAATTTGGCAGTTTGAGTTTCATAACGGCTCTGAAAATATTTTTATTAAATAGTATTAATAAAAATAAGATGCTTGAATATTCACTTTGAATTCCAATTCCCCATGAAATTATCGGAATAAATTACAGAGCGAAAAAGGACCAAAAGCAAATTATGAAAAGTTGGAGGACTAAAAGAGTAATTTGCCATTTTTGTCTTACTATATAAGGATGACTTAGACAAATTTTTGCCATTTTACTTTTCTTCCATCCGTGGCCATTTTCTTCCTTTTCCATTTGATTTTTTTCTTTGATTTGTGAAGAAAAGTTGTTGGAAACTTGAATTTAAAACCATACAAATCATAATCTACCAAATTAAGCCATAGAAATTCAAGAAAATTCAAGAACAAATGAAGGGAAAATTTTGGCAATTTGAGCTATTTTGGGTAAGTAGTTTATTTATTTATTTTTAATGGTTTAATTAGGTTAATTAGGTGTTGTTAGGATTGGGTAAATGGTTTAATTGCATCAATTGATGCATTAAATAATTTTCCCCAATTTTCAAACCCTAAAGTGAAGTTGTGTGAAGTGATTTTGTGTATATGAATTAGGATGTATAAATTGACTATAGAATAAGTCAATTGGACATTTATTGGTGATTAATTGATGTTCACATTGTTGTAGAAAATTCGATTGAAGAAAGTCATCGATTTTGGCCTATATCGAGGAATTGAGGAATTGGGTGGCGAAGTGAGTTTTCTAGGTGATTTGGAGTGATAGGTGAGTCTCTTATGCATCCTTTGTGATGCCTAAATTGTTAAAACGTCAATTGGAATCCATATGTGAAAAGTCCTTTTTGGCTGAACCCTAT
The DNA here is from genome assembly GCA_948193065.1 of Aleurites moluccanus. Taxonomy (NCBI): domain Eukaryota; kingdom Viridiplantae; phylum Streptophyta; class Magnoliopsida; order Malpighiales; family Euphorbiaceae; genus Aleurites; species Aleurites moluccanus. Next base: position 13,725 of record CANXYC011187007.1, read on the forward strand.
TTATGGTAAAATGCCTAATTTTGTGCTTTGGTTTTGGACTTGTTTTTCATGCCAAATTAATGTGTTTGATGAAGATTATTGAGTTGTGGTTATTGCCTATAAATTGCTTTCCATGTGTATTTTTGTTGATAATTGGGGCAATATCAATATTGCACCGAAACCATACCGAAAATTCCGTATGCCAACCATTTGAATGCCACCGTCGCCAGCGACAATGGCATGCTAATTGCGTCAACTTTTTTGGCAGCAAATGACCAAATTATTTTTGTTTCCATTTTTGGTGGTTAGACCTTTGGTCATCGTTTAATCAATTATTATTGCTGTCTTATTGACTTTATGCTCATCCAATTGATTTCTGATGAGTTATTGACATTGTCGATGCCATTATTTTGAAATGGTATCTATTGATGTGTTTATCGCTTCTATTGACTCTGAAGTATTTTGATAGAGCTGCCGTTCTGACAGCGTAGTGTGTTCATGCTGTCGGCTTTGTGCACATTGTATTGATTGATACCCTATACTAGGAAGGGATGTCCTAGTCATAAGACTCGTACAGTCTTATGTTATTTATATATATATAGTGATTTGTGCTTGGCACATTTCTATGCATTTCATGGCTCTATATCTGTCATTTCCATCTTATCCATATGATTTGTACTTCATTGTTATGATTGTTTACTTACAGTCATATTCTATACTTGATTCTATATTACAGACATTCTGGACAGTTTGATTCATTTATGTCATGTGATTATTGCTTATTGATGTTCCATTATCCATTTTATTGGTCGATGCATATTAGATTCACTGAGTATCATATATACTCACCCTCTCACTGTTTACCTCTCAGGTGCAGAGTAGGAGGCAAATATCTATCACGACCCAGTTTCTCAGACCGCGACAGTCCTAGGGCACGAGAGATGCCAATGGCGACTAGCATCCATAGAACCTAGTATCACATGCACAATCTATAAACCTCAATATATTATTCATTTTAATTAGTTACCATTCATTCTGTTATTTTGTCATGCATTCTGTAATTTATTGCAATTGGCTGTAACAGTCATATATCATATCACATAATCATCATATAACTCAATATATCATCATCAATATATATATATGTTCATTTTCTAGCTAACCCATACATACCCCATAGAGCAGCTAGATAATGAACACCAAAATAATAATACAGAATATTAGAAAATATACTTCAGACAGTCTGTAGCAAAAATCCTCGGAAGATAAATGACAAGATTCTGCTGCCTACTCCTCTCCTAAAATGGGTAAACAGTGAAAAAGGTGAGTATAAATGATACTCAGTGAATCTACATGCATCCATAATAATCAGTAGGCAAAAATAAAGCAATGGTATCAGTGGAACAGATAATAGTATATAGAATCAATGTCGGGGTACAGTATAGCCAAGAAATACAATATAGACTCGGTATTATATGGAAAGACAGATAAAGGGATGGATTGTATGAACAGAAATCATACAATCTCTAGTAATCAGTATCTGTATGGACCATATAGGTCTCCAGAATCATATCTGTATCAGTGAGCATAAGGTTGATCAGGCCCTATGGCCAGGACTATAACCCCTCCTAGCTAGGGTATCAGTAATACAATGTGCACATCACCGACAATATTTTTCCACTACCTTGTCGGATTGGTAGCTCTGCCAAGCCATATAAGGGTCAATAACAAGGGATACCATTGTAACACATCAGTCAAACATAGAACCTGAACCATAAAGAGGCAACCTAGGGGAATTTTTGCCATGACTTGAATGTTGTGTGTTATTATATGTTTATGCATGAATCTGATATGTATGCATGTTATAT
>CANXYC011187146.1:0-24338 GCA_948193065.1 Aleurites moluccanus
TAATGTTTTATTGCTATATAAGTTATATATATGCTATATTTACTGTAATGGAGGCACATTTATATGATATTAGTTCAGGGCTATTTTTCGATGGTATAGCGGGTAAATCCATCGGCTGTGTGCACACTGAGTTATGGGACCCCCGCTAGAGAGGAATGATGTATTCTCTAGTCGTAAGGAATATATCCTTATGTATGTTGTTTATTTATGGGACCCCTGCTAGGGAGGGATGTTGTATTCCCTAGTGTTATGCACTTTATGATAGTGCTGTGTTTAAAGTTTAAAGTAACCCAAATCCTGTGATATCATATATGTGCAACCTGTGATTATATACATGGTTAATATATATATATATATATATATATATATATATATATATATATATATATATATTGTTATTATATTAGATAATACTACTATTACTCATATGCTATGGTATTACATATATAAATACATAAATTCTATAATGGTATTACTTTATTCATAATGCATTTACTGCATTCTTATGCTTATGAACTCACTGAGTATTTTTATACTCATTCCTTTAGTGTTTGTAATTTTTCAGGTCTTCGGTGAGGCTCCTGTTTTCCATTGGCTATATATTCTTCAGCCTTGGAGGTTCATTGCATGTGAACTTCCAGTAACTAAAGAATTTGTAATAAATGTATAGAATAGTTTCCATGGTACTATATAGGTGTTTGTCATATAGATAACTTTAAGCCTGCATATTTAATGATGTTTACACTTAATATTTTGGATGATAATATATATATATATATGTGTTGATATTGAGTTGTATGATATATAATAATGTTGAGATGGATGTTGAATTTGAGAATTATTGATTGGAGATCCAGAGGGATTATGATGTTTGAAATGAGAATGAGTATTATAGAAGTGTTATTGGTGTGTTTTGACTTCTTAGGCATAGTCCAATTTTAGAGGAGATGCTGTCGAATTTTCTTCAGCATTTTACAATTATTTTGAATGATATTTGTTTGTTGCATGGCATATAGATAGTCTATTGGGTTCTACATGGTACTGGTCTCTTATGCATCACCCATACCCTAGGACCGTCACGACTTCCGAGATAGGTCGTGACAACATCTGTTAATGAAGTGACCCTGCTGGCCATACTTTAAACATGCTCTTATCTGTAATCGACACTCCCCTCTGTGCCTCCGACCATAAAACCCATAAACCGGCACACTAGGTACCTATGTTGCTGGTCTAGAAGAGCCCCATGAGTAACTAGGTGTAGACCGTACCATTGGTGGTCTTCTACTATGAAGTCTCCTCCTCCAACTACCACTTGTAGATCTCTACTCAAATCGAGGTACTGGCTCTACCTGTCTAGGATGGGAGCTGCTCTCCCCCCTCCTAACCTGTGATCCTGGACCACCCTTCCTCTTCTGGTCCCTCTTTTCCCTTTCAGTCTTGTATTTCTCCTCCATCTGAGTAGCCTTGTCGATCACTGTAGTCAATGAAGTAAACTCTGTAGCTAACAAGGTATTATGAAGTGCAGTATGTAAACCCCTCCGGAATCTACTAATCAGGTCAGCCTCTGTAGGTAATATATGAGTAGCATATCTACTTAATTGTATAAACTCCTCAGCATACTCCTCCACTGACCTATCCCCCTGCTCAAATCTGATCAAATTACGGGTCCTCACACCTTCGGTAATGAACTCTTCAATCAAACCCTGCTTGAACTCTGTCCAAGTAGGTGGGTGCTCACCATAAAGTCTAGTCTCCATATGCCTAGAGAACCAAGTCCAGCCTTACCCTTAAGCGACAAACCAACCAACTCTACTGATCTCAACTATGAACAAGGTAGTCTCTTCACTACCTTCTTCACCTCCTCTAAAAAGTCAACTGGATCTGTACCCCTATCTCCTTTGAACTTCGGTAAGTTTAGCTTCAGAAAGCTAAACATGGAAACTCCACCCTCCTTAATCTATTTCCGACCTCCCTATACAGCTGGCTCCTTCTGAGCCCCTACTGGTTGTACATAAGCTGGTGCTACAGCAACTACCTCAGGTACTATTGCAGGAGTAGGTGGTGGTTGTGCCTGCTGTCTCTCCCGTCTCATCTCTGCCATCTCCCTCCGTAACTCCAATAATCCCCTCATCATCTCTACTCTCCAGGGGTCATCGCCCCTCTCAGAATCCTTTGAAATCCGTCGGGATCGAGACAGACCCTCTAATACACTAATCTCCCTCACTAGTGACTCATTGGAGGCAACCTCAGCCTCCCTGGTGTCTCTATCCCTGTTGTCAGACATCTCTGTAATCTGTCAGGAAAAACATAAACAGTCTTAGAGTATAGCAGAAATGCAGAATAATGACATATAACAGACGATAACAGCAAAAGACGACAAAGAAAATCCTATGCTCCATGGTATACTTAATTCTATCCCATTCTGTACTTAGTCATTATTCCTCTGTAATACAATCACTATTCATCTGTAACCTAAATTCATAGTCTGTAAACCTAGTGCTTTAATACTACCTCTATCATGACCCGGTTTCCCAGACTGCGATGGTCCTAGGGCACAGGAGATGCCAATGGCGACCGACACCCATAGAACCTAGTATCACATGCATCATCTATAAACCACAATATAATATTCATTTTAATTAGTTACCATCCATTTTGTTATCCTATCATGCATTCTGCAATCATTCTGCAATTAACTATAACAATCACGTATTATATCACAATGCTATCATATAACTCAAAATATCATCATTATAATATCACATAAAATGTTCATCTCCTAGCTAACCCAATACATACCCATGGAGCAGCTAGATAATGAACACCAAAAATAATACAGAATATATCAAAAATATACATAATCAGTTTGTAGCAGAAATCCACTGAAGATAGACGATTGGATTTTGCAACCTGCTCCTCTCCTGAAATAGGTAAACAATGAAATGGTTAGTATAAATGATACTCAGTGAATCTACAGGCATCATCAATGAAATATAGGCTATAACAATGGTATACACATGTTAAGTAATAATGGTATAGTATCAATCGGTTAAGTTACAAAATCAATATCAGATGTCAATAGGAATAACAATGGTCATATCCAATCAAGGAATTATATGGTAAGACAGACAGAGGGCCATGAAACACGTAGACTATATGAAATCACACAATCGATCACATATCACATAGACATAAGACTGATCAGGTCCTATGGTTGGAACCAGTATCCCTTCCCAGCTAGGACATCAATATCAATGTGCACATTGCCGACAATATGTACCTACTACTCTGTCGGTGAGGCAGCTCTGTCAAACCACATTTAGGTCAATAGAAATGAATAATATGTCAATAGACACCATTATGTAATAATGGTATCATCAATATCAATATGATCAATATCTTTCAAATCAAGTAGCATATGAATCAATGGTATAGTAGAATACAATATACAAGCAATTTTAAAGGTTATAGTAAACAACAGAGGTATCGAACAAAAGTTAGTTCGATGGCGAAAATCGGTAGGCCAATTGGCATGCTAATGCCGCTGGCGACAATGGCCTTCAAATGGTAGGCCTATGGAATACAAACTAATAGGCCAATGGCAAATGAACTAGGTATTTCATCGAACATATGATGGGCATACATTGGCAAGCCAATAGATTAGGTTTAGGTGCAAATTTGGCTTGCCTAATTCAACCAACACAAGGTCACAATGGCAACCAAAGTATAGGCATCAAGAAATACAATTAAACAACATTAAAATGAGATCAAATTGGCTAAGGAATATCAAAGGAAATCAAACAAAAACATAGGCAATGAATAGTAAATCACATTCGGCCAAAGAAGGGATTTTAGGGCAAGGTTTAATTCAACAATTCAATCAATTATACATGTTATTTGATATATTATAGACTCACCTAAACCTTCAAATTATCTCTATTACTAAGATAATTAAGTCAAAAGTAATGCACTTATATTGTGTGACTTTCTAGGTTCATGTTCGATTGGTAATAAGAAATGATATTACCTTTTAATATCACATGAAAGCTTTCTTGACCAATCTAGGAAATCCCTCTTCCTGATTAGTTCCCATAAATCATGCTGAACCCCTAGCAATAGATGCCATGACTACCCAACCGAATATGAATGTTCAAAAATAGGTCTGCATTCCATGAATCTACTAATCATGATTACCATGCACTCCATTCCTTTCGTTCTAAGATCCCGATCTTGGCTAGGGTCATGGATTGGTCAAACCTTAATACCAAGATAACTATAACCACATCACAACTCAATTCTTGATGTTAATACCTTGGCCAAGGATTTCATATCAAGAAGAATGTGATGGCATAGGAGCTTAACTCTATTTACTTGGAGGAACGAATCCTTTCTTGGTTGATCATATGCCTTAACATATAACTAGCTAAGGCCACCATATGCCATATGTCGGTGCATAGTTAGCCCTATCATGTAAGTAGTAACAAACCTTAACCACCCATATATGAAACATATATACCTCAAGTCAAAGGATTATATGCACTATCATCATCTAGATGACTAATGATTGACTAATAGTAAAATTCCATATCATCATCATCTAGTGTCATAGTTCGATCATTCATCTTATGAGTATCCACATATTTATCTTAACATCATGTCAAGTGGATTATGACTTACCGCTTTTATACCATTAGTAACCCGTACTAACTAGGAAGATAAATAGAGGTTATGGCCTTTCCAGATCTAATACGGCTCGAGATAAGAGTTCAACGGCCATGAACAATTTAAAGTATTTGTACTAAATTGAACAGTCACCTCATTCTCCTCAACCGAGAATCATTCATCTAAAAAATACTTATGGACAGTATTCTCAACATAAATGAAAACCATCATAACAAAGAATACAAATATATATATATATATATATATATATATATATATATATATATATAGCCAATAGGGACTTGGTTACAAAAATATGTACAAAGATATATGGCTTGTAGGGCATACAATGCTAACAGTTGGCTAGCCAATTACACCGGTGCAACTGACATTAGTTGACCACTTTTGTGTCCAACCCTTATTTGAATTCCATATCAATTGTTATACCAAATAATGTTTCATTGCTCATATATGTTTAATTGATAACACTGATTGAGTAATATGTAACTTATACATTCATTTATGAGTATATTGTTCTTTATCTATTCCTATTGATTAATTGCCTTGATTAATGTTCCTTTCACCTTATTATATGTTGATTTGACAGAGCTACCTTACCGAAGAGGTAGTGGGTGAGTACCGTTGGCATTGTGCATAATGAATACTATGGACCCTAATTGGGAAGGGTTAATGTTCTAGCCATAATGCTTAGCCTGCCTTATGTAATTTACATGTGATTTACATAATGTTATATGTGTTAAGGCCTATTATCTGTCATTTCCACATGACTTATTACATTTATGACCTGCCTATTTGATATTGTCTATTATTGTTATCCAATTCTTTCACTTATGGCATTTGGTGTGCAAGCCTGATACTTAATATTTGTTTATCCTATTTTCTTGTTGATTACCTAAGCCAAATGTAATGTGATGTATATTAATCTCATTGAGTATTTTTATACTCACTCTGTAGTGGTTTAATATTTTTTAGGTCAGGAGTATAGAGTGGGTTCCAAGTCTTCTTCTTCTGTGGAACCAACATACTTATTTTATAATATAAATATTAGTACTCTATATCTGTAATATTTTAGTAGCTCCATGGTTTGTAACTAGTTATAGTTGTGTGTATGAAACTTAATATATAAATATATACACTTAAATTATATTTGTTATATGGATAATGAGACATAGCAGCAACTGAATTTCAGAGCATAAAATAAAAAGTAATTGATTAAGTGATACTAAAAGATAAATGGTTATGTTAGGAGGTTCTACGGGTATTGGTTGTCTTAGACGAATCCCACATCCTAGGATCATCATGTTCCAATTCTAAGACATGATAATTCTACTACTTAGGAGCTCATTTTCTTAAAAGCTTAAAGACTGGACCATATGTGTCAACCAGCTAAGCAATAAACTGACTGATGTACAATAGGTACCCTAGGAAACCCCTAATCTCCTTTTTTGTTTTTAGAGCTGACATTCCAAAATTACCTTTGATTTAGCTGGGTCAATTTCTATTCATTTCTTACTAACCATATATCCTGGAAACACCCCATAAAATGTACCAAAGAGAAACATTGCAGGATTAAACTTCATATTGCACTATCTAAGCCTGAGAAAGAATCTTCTTAATGCATCTTGGTGCCCTTCCACTGTTTCAAATTTTATCACCATGTCATCCACATAAACCTTTACTTCTTTGTGAATCATGTCATGGAAAATGGTGGTTTCCATCCTTTGATAGGTTGCCCTAGCATTCTTTAATCCAAATGGCATGACTTTATAGCAATAGGTACCCCATTTTGTGATGAAAGCTGTCTTTTCCTTATCCAAGGGATTGATCTGAATATAATTATAGCCCACATACAAGTCATTCAAAAAGACTACCTCGAAACCTTCCATTCGGTCTACTAATAGGTCAATGGGAGGTAAAAGAAAGTCATCTTTCGGGCAAGCCTTGTTTAAATCTCTATAATCAACACATATCCTCACCTTTCCATCTTTCTTCGGTACTGGAACTATATTTGCTAACCATGAAGGGTAGGTAATTGGCTCAATGAAATTGTTCGTTAGTAGTTTGGCAACCACTTCTTTAATTTTTAGCAACCACTCGCCTTCAACCTTCTCAATTTTTCCTTGACAGGCTTCATATGCTCATAAGTTGGGATTTTGTGAACCACAATGCTTAAATCAATTCCAGTCATATCCTCAAGTTTCCATGTAAAATAATACTTGAATTCCAACACTTCTTTGGATAAAGAATCTTTATCGTGATATGAAGATGCAATGTATATGAGTTTTGGATAATCTTTAATTCCAAAATTAATTGATTCTTTATTTTTCTTTTTTATTTCATTTATTTCATTTTCTTTTGATGTCTCAATTTGATTGGAATCATGAAAAAAAGAATTTGACAAAGGAATATAAGAGGAAAAGGCAAATGTTTTATTATGAGAAAAGGGCTCATCATCATGGGTTACATCAAAATTAAAAGAAAGACCAAAGAGGTCTTTTATAGACTCATGACAAGAGAAGAAAGACACAAACTCAAATGACTCGGAATTAGATGACTCAGGCTCAGGTTCATACTTAGACTCTAGCTTAGACTCTAGCTTGGCTTCATCAAGGTAGGCTATCTTCTCATAATATCAATTTTGTGGTGGGGAAAGAGTGATTTGAATAAGCTTTGTAGGGTTTTGCTTATATTCCACCTCCAATCATAGAAACTTTCTTAAAGAGAGTGGTTTTCATATTTTATTCCTAATCTTTCTCCAGCATATAGATTGGTTCACATTCTGCTATATTAAGCCTGACATCAAAGAAAATTTCAAATCCTGGGGTTAGTTTCTTAGTCAAAGGGCTGTACCAAGGTTTAGGAAAGCCATAATAAAGGAAATCTCCTCCCTCTTTCATATAGTATCCATTTAGACTTTTAAAGTAATGGTGCATTTGCCAATCAAAAGGTTCGCCTTTCCTCTTAGCCTCAGCCCTGAGCTTGGTTCTCATTTGAAGTTCTTTCTCATCTTCTTTTGTAGGCTCATAACCAAGCCCAAACGGTGGATTTGCCATAGGGTAGTCATTGAATAACACTATCCCTTGTTAATTATTCCCCAAACCTAAGCCAGAACAATAGTTCATTTTTTTCATGATATTAGTTTTAGTTATATTTCCATAAGGGTCAAAGTCAAAAGGAACTAACTCCTTACCTCCATCATCTTCAATGAATTGGATAGTGTCAAAAAAGAAACTTGACAGAGGGATTTTAGTAGTCTCAGGCTTAATCTCCAAAATGGGCACTAAATTAGAGACCTCACTTTTCATATGCATATCCCCTTTGATTGTGACCACATAAGTTCTATGAGGAAATTTGATCTTTTAGTGAAGGGAAGAAGGTATGTGTAATACCTTAGAAAAAGCCTACCATAATTGCATGTTATTATTCTCATTTTTTGGTTTGGAATCATCGAAGTAACTAAAAGTAATTTTAGAGACATAGTTAGAATGCAAATGAGATACTGTCATACCCCAACTCCAGTGGTGCGACGGTTCTAGGGCAAGGGTAGGCGTAAGACCACCATAAATCCATAGAATACACATATCCTAGATCTTATACACCATACATATCCACATCATAAATAATTATCATTTTTAAATACTCATTTTTATTATTCATGCAAACACCATTCATACATTTACATTCATCATCATATGATTTCCTCTTGTTCCTTACCAATCAAAAGATACATCCCACATCAATAAGGAACAAGGGCAGCCTAATTTAAAATAATTCAGACATCAAAATTATATCATCCTCAACAACTATTTACGGAGCTCTAGAGTATACTCTTTATATATATATATACAATACCATAATACAAATTAATGAATATATCTCAAAAAAATTACTTAGAGTCTTCTTGAAGGAATGAATTAAGAAGCTCTGTCTTCAACATTAGCTCCCTCTCAAGCTATACTATCACCTAAAATCCACAGAAGAGGAGTGAGCCTTCAACTCAGTAAGATATAAACGTGCAAGATAAAGGTCAGGCCAAAGGAACATGGATAAGGAAATATTATAAGGTCATGCTTACAAGAACATAAGTACTCACAATCAATTAGCACTACCAAATCATATGATAGAACTGCAGAGTGCAACAGTAGCCTTGCTATCTTATCATAATAGAGCGCATCAGTAGCCTTTCTACCTTATTGCAGAACATATGCTTGGCCAAGCATATGCCTAGAGCTCATGGTCTCCTCTAGGTGGAACACTGATAAAAACCCTATCAGCTAGGTTCCTAAAGTGCACAATGGACCAATGAATTTACTCTTATTGGGAGGAGCGTTCTATACATATATATATCATGGGTCATATAGCTTGAATTTCACAAGAAATAATATTGGTCGCAAGACCATCAACATATAAACATGAAATCATTCAAGTTAACAAATAGGTTTCATATGAACTTGGTCCAAAGAAAGATGACCAAGTCATTTATAACATATAAAGTAATCACATGGAACAAATTATCATTTGTTTGAGAACATCATGGGAATTTCATTTAATAAGTGCACAATACACTATTTCGAAATATGAGATTCATATAAGCGAATATTAGGAAGGATTGAACATTCGATCTCAAAAAAACAATATGTATATGCAATGTTTATACTTACCTCAAGAAATTTATCCTTGAATTTCTCTCAATTACTGGTACATTCAATAAATTTCCTCTAATTCCTTGAGTTCTCTTCTCCTATGACATTTCCCCAAATACTCAAAATTAGGATTTTCCTCAATTAACAATACATAATATGGTTCCTTATAATTTTAACCATCTTATAGCCTCTATTATTGTTTTCTAACATCAATTGAATTCATCTCTTAAAGAAAATCTGAAATTTGAGAACATACTTACTATTTACATCACTATTCATCAAATTTCATAAATTCTGGTATCTTGTATATTAATCAAAATTAATAGTCTTAAATACTTATAATAGAGTTTATATACTCATAAATAACTATTCTATCTATAAAAAATTCTTAATCTAAAGAGAAAATGAAGTTTGGAGAAAATCACCTTATTTTCTCCAAAATTGATTTTCTCCAAAATTGAGTTTTTGAAGAATCTGACTTGAAAATGAGGATCAAAGTTTTTGAATGCGTTAACTTAATGATCTAATGCATTAATTTTGAGTATTAATGCATTAGAAAACAAATAGGATATATTTGAGAGAGATAGGAGAAGAAATGAAGAAGAACGAAGAAAAAAGAGAAGAGGAAACTATCGTGAAAATAGCTACTGCTTCTCCTTTTAAAATAGGCTACTACCTCTCAAACTTCCACTTCGCCAATCTCACTTCGCCAATATCACCTCGTCAAATTCCACTTTGGCAATCCCACTTCGCCAATTCCACTTCGACAATCCCACTTTGCCAATTCCACTTCGGCAATCCCACTTCACCAAAGTCCACCTCGCCGAATTCCACTTCGCCAATGCCACTTCCCCAATTCTCCACTTTGCCAATGCCACTTCGCCAATTCTCCACTTCACAAATGCCACTTCGGTATTGCCACTTCGCCAATTCCCATTTTGGCAAGCTAGAATCCTGCCTCGCCAGCCATTTTGCCATCTCACACTAAAATAGCTCGCAAGCGAGAAAGAGAAGTCCAAATGCCCCGATTCTTTTTTTTTTCCCAGTTAAACTAGACACACAGGGCTACAATTATCCAATCTCCTTGAAATTTTATAGCCATCTAAATAATACATAAAGGAACATTTTTCCTGCTCACACTTTTGACTCAATCAATCTCTAACATTCTCAAAAAATAACAAACAGACTCAGATTTTCTGCAGGAAATAGAGAACTAGATAGGTTCTAGTTGAAGGGCATATCTCCTTACACACACAAAATTTTCCAAAACAGTTCTACAGACTTGAAGATAAGATATAAATCTACAACTCTTATGATTACACTTTTCTAAATCATTCCTTTAAGATCATAAAAACTGACTCACAAGATCATTCCTGCATACAGAATTCTGAAATTCTCTTAAACATTAATCTATCCACAACATCTCAACAATCATGCATAAAAAAATGTAACAGATATTACAGATACTGTTTTAAAAAATGTCGGTGTCAATAACACTGCCGAGAAAATAGTAGTCCGGTCAACAGATGAATTTCTAAGTCAGACCATTGGGTAAAGAATCACATAAATATATGTGTAATTTTGGTAAAAAGAAAGAGATGAAAAATATTTAGGAACACTGAAAAAGTAAGTAATGGCAAAAGCGTAAATAAATGGAACTTCGATGGTATAGTGGAAAATAGATTGTCTGAATTTCAGAATGGCTGTGAAACTATTTTTATAATAAAGTATAAATAAAAATAAGCTATTTGAATCCCTAGTTTGAAATCCAATTCTCAATAGAATTGTCAGAATAAATCACAGAAGGAAATGTGGCAAAAGTATGATTTATGAAAAATTTAAGGACCTAAATGCAATTTGCCATTTTGACTTAATATATAAGCAACACTTAAAATTTTTTTTCTTCATTTTCTTCTTCTTCTCTTCTCTTGTCCGATCCACATTCCTTCATTCTCCCACCATTTTCATGCAAATTTTTTAAGGAAAAATCAAAGAAAACTTGAATCAAACCATCAATCTTTTGATTTCTATCCTTGGGTTGCTTGGAAAATCAAGAAATTTCAAGGTTCTTTGGTTTTAGAATTTCGGCCCAACCATCATCTTCAGGTAATGAAGTGAATTCTTTAGTTTTATGTTTGATTTAGATGTTTTAGATGTTAAATAGAATGGGTTTTGTGTTTGATTGTATTAATTGATGCATTTGGGTTTTTTTTTTCCCCAATTTTTTAAATCCTAACCTAAGTGGTATGATTTAGCTATTGGATTTTGAGTTAGTTTATATTAACTAAGCTTAGATTATGTTAATTGGAGGCTAATGGATGAAATATTTTTGATTGGTTTGATGTAGAAAATTAAGAATTTCAAAGTTGTCAATTTTGCCTCCTTTAAAGCTTAGGTGGAAAATCAATTTTCTAAACCAACTTGAAGTGTGAGATGAATCTTTTATGCATCAAATTACATGCCTAATGTGTTATAATGTTGATTGGAATCCTCCATCTTTTCCTTATGTTTGGCCGAACCCTATGTCACTATTCACTCCATTGAATTTTTGCTTGTTTTTCCTTTGGTTTCCTAAGCTTATTTGATCCTTTAATTGTTGTTTATTGTTGTATATCTAATGCTTATTCAATTGTCTATATTGTGTGTTGTTGTTGATTATTGGGGCAATGTTGGAGTTGCATCCAAACTATGTCAAATTGTCCATTCAAAGTTGCACACCAAGTGTTTGACAAAATGCCTAGTTCATTTTGTCATAGGCCTATCACTTATTTAACCATAGGCCTACCATTTGAATGCCATTGTCGCCAGCGATATTGGCATGCCAATTGTGCCAACCTTTTGTTCATGTATGACTAACCTATGTTCCATCCCATTGTTAATTGCCAAATCCTTTGCCACTGTATATCTACTTGCTATTGCTATTCCATTGATTATAATGCAACTTAAATTGATTGATATTGATTTATTGATTCTTGGTGATACCATTGTAGTTTAATGGTATCTATTGATTTGTTCTATACCTTTTATGGTTCCGATGTGATTTGACAAAGTTACCGCTCCGACAGGGTAGTGGGTACATACTGTCAACAATGTGCATATTGTATAATGGTACCCTAGCTGGGAAGGGTTAACAGTCCTAACCATAAGACCTGATCAGTCTTATGTTCATTGATACATGTTATATGAGATTCATGGTCCTATATCTGTCTTATCCATGTGATATTCTTTCCCTTTACTTGATTACTGACTCTACGGTCATCATCTATAACTTGATTATGCATCCTGATATTTATGAGCAGACTGATATTATCATTCAATCTGCCTATCCTTTATTGATGTTCCAGTTCATATTTATTATCGATGCATATTAGATTCACTGAGTATCTTATATACTCACCTTTCATTGTTTCCCATTTCTAGGTACAGAGTAGGAGGCAGAAATTCCAGCTTTTGACTATCTATGGAATTCTGCAGAGTCTGATAACAGTGTAATTATGTTAAACACTGTATTTTTGTATATTCATATCCTAGTTGCTCTATGGGTTGTGTATGGTATAGTTAGTTTATGAACATATATGTATGGCATATTATGGAGTATAATTAATGATATGGTATGATATGACGATTGTTACAGCCATTTGCAGTAAAATTTATAGACAAATTACATATTGATAGATTGAATAGTAATTAAGTAATTGATTAATAAATTGATGGTAATTGGTAATTGCATGTGATACTGGGTTCTACGGGTGTCGGTCGCCTCTGGCATCTCCTGCATCCTAGGACCGTCGCGTTTCAAAAATGGGACGTGACAGTGTGGCTTTGAATTTGTGGATCCATAGCCTTCCCATGAGGAGGTTAAAGCAAGCTAGGACATCAACAACTTGGAAAGGTATAGGTGTAGTCACTTATCTAACCATCATATCAAGGGTAGCTACTGCAAGGACCTCCCTTTTAGTATTGTCATATGCCATCACAATCTGATCGAAGGGTGTAAAATTTGTAGCTCTTAAACCCAAATAACTAGCTACTTTCAATGGGCACATATTTAAAGCTAACCCATTATCCACTAGTACCATTGGAAATGTCTTTCCTCAGGCCATGACAGTTATTTAAAGGGCATAGTTATGGCTAGATTCTCCATTAGGCAAATCATAGTTGTTGAAGGTGATAGATGCAACCTTGGTTGAGTTTGTTAAAGAAGCAACTAAGATTTCAGGCAAGACATCAACGGGAGCCTGGCATTGGTTCAAAGCCTTGCAAAGAGCTTGGTAATGAGGATAGGATGATTGAATTAGGCTTCAAATAGAAATATTTGCCTGTGTCTTTTTTAGTTGCTTTAGAACAACATCTTCCTCTGGCTCATTGTTGCCTTTTAATTTTTCAACAGGTGGAGGAATAAGTTAGATTAGATGGGTGTCTTGAGCTAGTTAGGCAGGAAGTTGATAGAATCTTCCACTTCAATTGATGGTATTAAGTTCATCCACAAAGTCATTAAGATCCAATACATAGCAATAACTTTCATTTGATTGAATCAAAAAGATAGGATCACATTCTGATTTGGCAGATTGGATGCAATTAATCTAGACTTGATGGTTTCGAAGTGGATTGCTTGTAATGTTGGGACTGGGCACTAGAGGCAGAATATCCCTACTATCAACCTCAAGTTCTTACACATGTCAGTTTTATGCCCTGAACCCTGATGGTATTCATAATACTCATTCATGTTTCTACTCTTGGGTAAAGGGTTTTGAGGGTGCTAGGCTCTAAGGGTGTAATCAACTTTGATTCCAAGGCCTTTCTAAACACTATATCCAAGGCATCCCGAATCAGTGAAGGATCTCTTTCAAGCTTCATAGGAGGAACTAGACAAAACAACTACTTCCCCACCCTTCTTATTGGTGGAGTTTTTTTAGTTGGAAAAGTAGCTGGTGTTCTTCCTATACCTTGAGGAATTTGAATTTTCATCTTTAAGCTGCTCACTTTGGATTAAATCCTTAATCTTAGAAGCTATTGTAATGAGAGCTTTGAAATCTGGGAGGTATTGAGTCTAGAGATGGTCTTGGTACATAGGTAAGAGATTCTTAACAATAATGTCAATATGCTCATGCTCGGTGGGTTTATTTATCATTTGAGAAGCCTTTGCCCTCCATCTAGTCAGAAAAGTGGAGAAAGACTCCCTTTGTTGTTGCTTCGTGGTTTCAAGATCCCTCATAGTTATATCAACTTCAATGTTATAGTGATATTGCTTAACAAATGCATTACAAATATCATCCCATGATTTCTTGAAGTTCATATCTAAGTCAACAAACCATGTCATAGCAACTCCAGTGAGGGATTGTTGGAACAATTGAGTAAGGAGCTCATTGTCCACTCCAAGAGGATTCATTGCCCCTACATACATCTTAAGGTGAGTCTTCGGGTAAGTGGTTCCATCAAACTTATTCATGCCAGGCATTTTAAACTTTGTTGGGACCCTATCATTAGGGAAGAGTGTGAGAGATTCAATGTCAATCAAGTCCTCATGCTTCTTGATATTCTTAAGGACTCTATCCATAGCTTCAAGCTTCTCCATAAGCTTTTTGGTTTCAAACATGGCATGATCATCTTGGAAAAGGGGATTACTGGCAAGGTTGATGATTGAGGAGGATCCATTATTTTTTAGATCAACAATGAAAGGATTTGTAGTGGAAGCATGTGTTTTTAGGTTGGATGGATTGATGACTGGGTGTGAGTCTAGCATTTCCTTCACCTCTTAGAGAATGGACTGGCATTGTTGGTTCATGTTTTCAGTAAACTGGAGATTCATTTCAGTGAAATGGTTATATTGAGCTTCTATGGCGGCTTGGAAGGTATCTTCTTGCCTTTTGAGGAGAGTGGTTAGGAGTGTATCTATGATTTCAAGCTTAGTTCCAGCTTCAGTTCTAGTTCCTTGAGTTAGGTCAGCCATTGATACCTTCAAAAGATAAGAGCCATGGATTAGGTCTAGTTTAACCAAGGTTTAAATAGGCTTCATAATTTAAGATAATATGGTCATCTTAGTTGGGCTTATGGGTAAAGAGGCTTTTCGATATGCATGGGCTTTGACTCATAGATTCTTGATCTAACTATTATGGATGCATGAGCATGGCATAGATTTATGACCATGGTATGAGGAAAAAGGTTTCATGGTAACAATTCAACAATATCTGTCATGGTACATAGGCCCTAAGGTCTAAGATCTAAGTTCATTACATGAAGGCTAGATGGATTGGATAAAGGGGTATTTGTCACACTAGGATAGTGATATACCTAACCACATGTAAAATAAAGAGTTTCATATGGGTCCAACAGTACGTACTGCCGTTACACTTCAAAAAGATTGAATATTCGTCACGGGTGGATGCTTTTACTATCTCCCAACATACTCAAAGAGAGTTGACAGGTCAATACTATTCACTATTTGAAAGACTCTGACTTGTAACTGGTTCTGCAAGGGATACATGAAAATCTCTCATTAAATAAAAAGCCAAGTAAAAGTTGTTTTTAAAAAAAAGTATTATTTTCTTTTCAAACCAAAATAGTAGTCCTCTTAACATTTAGAAAAATTTTATCCTCAGTGGAATTGCTAATAGTGAGGCCTCGCTCGAGGACCAGTCTAGTTTGCTCGAGGAATTAAAATGCTTATTTGGGTCTTTTTACACGCAATAAAGATAGTTTTTGCCTTACATTTGCAACTTATCTCTTTAGCTTTGATTTTGAAAATTATTGTAGAGTCACCACCTTTATTTTTATAGAAAAAGAAAGAAAAACTTAATTTTGACTCCAAATTAACCTAAAGATAAAATCACTAGACTTTTTGTCACGATCCGTTTTCGGATCGTGACTGTCCTAAGATACGGGAGATGCCAATGGCGACCAGTATCCGTAGAACCTAGTATGACATGCACAATTATAGCCATCAATTAATTATTTATTTTAGTTAATTACCGTTCATTCTGTCATCCTGTAATTCTTTCTATAATCTAGTGCAATTGGCTGTAACAATCATTATAACATGTCATATAATCATCATATACCATAAAATATCATCATATATATATACATGTTCATATCCTAACTAACTCATACATACCCCCATGGAGTAGCTAGATTATAAACACCAAAAATTACAGAATATATAATATTTACATGTAATGACAGTAAGCAAAAATCCTCGGATGTCTGAAGATGGGATTCTGCAATTTACTCCTCTCTTGAAATGGTAAACAAAGTAAAGAGTGAGTATATAAGATACTCAGTGAATCTATATGCATCGCCAATAAATATAATGGTTAACAGATGGAATAATGATGTCAATAGCTCACTATGAACAATTTACAGAACCAATAACAGAAGGTGACAGAATAATCAATAAGTATATCATAGGCTTGGTATAATATGGAAAAATAGATAAAGGGATGGACTATATGAAATCATACAGTCTTTAGTAGTATCAGTATGGACTATATGCGAACATACAGTCTCCAGTAATATCTATATCAGTAAGCATAAGACTGATCAGGTCTTATGGCCAGGACTATAACCCTTCTCAGCTAGGGTATCAGTAATACAATGTGCACATCACCGACAGTATATTCCCACTACCCTGTCGGAGCGGTAGCTCTGTTAAGCCACATCAGGGTCAATATACAAGTAAACATATTAATAGACACCACTATACAATAATGGTATCCTCAACATCAATAAGCTTAATATTAGTCAAATCATTTAGCAATAGAATCAATGGCATTGCAATATATGATATACAATCAATGACAATTGGTTTGATATACAATAAAGGAATAGAACAAAGGTTGGCTCGGCAAAGGAAGTCGATAGGCCAATTGGCATGCCAATGTCACTGGCGACGATGACATTCAAATGGTAGGCCTACGGAAGACAAAACAATAGGCCAAAGGCAAAAACAACTAGGCATTTTATCAAACACTTGGTGGGCAACATTGAATGGGCAAAATGGCTTGGTTTTGGTGCAAAGTTATCAAAGACAATTCAACCAACAATCAATCCACATTATCAACAACACAATAGGTATCAAATATACAATATTAAACAATATGAAATAGATCAAAATGGCTAAGGAATTCAAAGGAAAACAAAGCAAAATACATAGGCAATGAATAGTAAAGGCCATTCGGCCAAAATGGAGCTTTCACAATATGTTTCCAATTTCAATTCTAAGGCATTAGGCATGGTAAATGATGCATATAGAACTCACCTAAGGCTTACAATTACCTTGAAAAATTGATTTCCACCAAAAATCTTCAAAGAAGGCAAAATGCACAACTTGTGCAATTCTTGTTTTCTACATCAAAACAATCATCAATTAGTTATCTAATGGCCTTCAATTAATATATTCTAAGATCAATTAACACAAACTAATACTAATTCATCAAACTCAATCATACAACTTTAATAGGTTTAGCAATTTAGGGTTTTCTATCCAAATGCATCCATTGATGCCATCTAACCTAAAACCCATTCAATTCAATGTCTAAATCATCTAAATGAACCATAAAAACAAACAAATGAATTGGTTACCTCAAGGTGATGATCTAGCTGAAACCTTCAAGCAATTCTTCCTTGGTTTCCTTTGTGATTCCAAGCAAATTAATGATGGAAAATGGAAGAACAAGGTTGATTTGTAAGTTTTATATGAATTTTTCTTAAGGAATTTGGTTGGAAATGAAGAAATGAAATGGAAGAAGTAAGGAGAATGGTTCGGCCACTAGGTAGAAAGAAGAAGAAGATGGGCAAATTTGTCTAAGGCATGGCTTTTATATAAAATCATAATGACAAATTACAATTTAGTCCTTAAACTTCCAAGTAATCATACTTTGACCCCAACATCTTCTGTAATTTATTCTGACAATTCTATCGAGATTTAGATTTCAAAGTGGGGAATCAAAAGGCTTATTTTAATTTATACTTATTTATAAAAATAGTTTTAGAGTCATTCTAAAATCCAGACAAACTCATTTTCACTATTCACCTCGAAATTCCATTTATTTACGGTTTTGTCATCAGTTACTTTTTCAGTGTTCCTAAATTTTTTCACTTTTTTTTTTACCAAAATTACACTTGCATTTATGTGATCTTTTACCCCCTGGTCAAAATAAGAAATTCATCTGTTGACCGAATAACTAATTTATAGGCAGTGTTCCCGACCCCGACGATTTTCGAAAAAGTAATTTGTTCATTTTCTAATTGTGTCTCTAAAATTATTTTCCATCATTTTAGTGCCTTTAAAATATATACTGAGAATTAATTCATGCATATAAGTTATGACTTTCTAGAGTATTATGTTATACCCCCCTTCAAATAAATTCGTCCTCGAATTTAAATAAAATCCATATCTCATTGTTGGAACAGGAATGAATATTTATTTCTCATCTCCTGCTTGCTCTCCCAATTGTACTCCTCCATTGACTGGTTTCTCCAGAACACTTTTACCATGGGGATCTCCTTATTCTGCAGCTGCCTGACTTGTCGATCAACTATCTCCACTAGAAGCTCCTCATACGACAAGTCCTCATTGAGTCCCATATTTTATACCTCCAATATATGTGATGGATCATACACATATTTTCGTAGTATTGATATGTGAAAAATCGGATGTACGTGGCTCATGTTAGGTGGAAGAGCCAATCTATAGGCCACATTACCTATCTTCTCAAGAATCTCGAATGGACTTATAAATCTTGGTGACAGCTTTTCCCTCTTCCCAAATCTCATAATACCCCTCATCGGTGAGATCTTAAGGAAGACATAGTTACCAACTGCAAAGTATACATCCTTCCTCTTCGGATCAGCATACCTCTTCTGCCTACTGAAAGCAGTCTTCATCCGATCTCTAATCATAGGCAACTTTTCCATGGTTTCCCTAATCAACTCTGGCCCCTCTAGCTGCTTCTCTCCTGGTTCCACGTAACACACTGGAGATCTACACTTCCTACCATATAGTGATTCAAATGGAGCCATACCAATAGAAGAGTGAAAACTGTTGTTTTAAATAAACTCTATCAATGGCAGATATTGATCCCAGTTATCTTTGAAATCCATAACACACAATCGAAGTATATCTTCCAAAGTTTGGATTGTCCTCTCTGAATGTCCATCAGTCTATATATGGAAAGTAGTACTGAATCGTAACTGAGTACCCATAGCCTCCTGAAATTTCTACCAAAATCAGGAGGTGAACTATGTACCTCTATCTGAAATAATCATCAAAGGAACTGCATGAAGTTGCACAATCTTATCCACATACAACTGTGTATACTGAGCTGCCATATAACTGGTCTTAAACTCCAGAAAATGAGCAGATTTTGTCAGTCGGTCTACAATCACCCATATGGAGTCATAACCCCTGGTAGTCCTCTATTGACTTACTATAAAATCCATAGTAACCTGCTCCCATTTCCACTATGGCAACTTAATCTCCTGAAGCAACCCCGATGGCTTCTGATGCTCAAACTTAACCTGCTGACAGGTTAAGCATTTGGAGACAAACTGTGCTACATTTCCCTTCATACCAGGACACTAATATATATCCCTCAAATTATGATACATCTTGGTAATCCCTGGATGTATACTGTATGCTAAGTAATGAGCCTCTCTTATAATCCAATCTCGTAGCCCATCCATATCAGGTCCCTTTTTCCTATATTTGCTTAGGTTTTGTTTGGACCACCATGACCTAATTTGGGATATTTTCTTTTCAAAGGTACCAATGGAGGGCACAACACCCGGCATGGAAGCCATAAAAACACTTTTAGCCACCCTACTCAAGAAATAAGAGGATAACTTTCGTGTTGCTCTAGACCATGCCCTTGATACACAACGCCAATACATCCTCACTGAGGTGAATACAATGATGGGTCAAGGATCAAGTACCCATCAAGCCAATGCTCCTGATGCATTTTCATCCCTTCGGCCTAGTCCTATTATTAATCTGACAAATAGTGGGAAAGCTCCAGAAGTTGACACTCCTCCGGTTACCAATCTGAATAGCCGAACATCTCCATCCTCCTCCCCGAGTCTTTTTTGTGGAGAAGAAAGCTCCAACCCGACTGAAACCAAGAAATTAATGGAAAAATTCAAAGCTATGCAAAGGCTTCTCAAAAACATTAAGAAGCATGAGGATCTCATTGATGTTGATAATCTTACTCTTTTTCCAAATGCTAGGGTTCCTCCAAAGTTCAAGATGCCTAGGATGGACAAATTTGACAGCACCACTTGCCCAAAAACCCATTTGAAAATGTATGTAGGAGCCATGAACCCATTAGGAGTGGACAATGAGCTCCTTGCTCAATTGTTCCAACAGTCACTCATAGGGGCTACAATGAGATGGTTCATTGATTTAGACACCAATTTTAAGAAAAGTTGGGATGATATTTGCAATGTCTTTATCAAACAATATCATTACAATCTCGAGGTGGACATCACCAGGAGGGATTTGGAAACCACCAAAAAACAACAAATGGAGTCTTTCTCCCTTTTCCTCACAAGATGGAGGGCTAAAGCAGCCTAAATGATGAACAGGCCCACTGAGCAAGAGCATATTGATATAATTATCAATAATCTCCTCCCAAGTTATCAGACTTGTCTCCAAACCCAGTACTTGCCAGATTTTAAAGCTCTTATTGCCACTGCTTCAAAGATATAGGATCTGATCCAAAATGGGTAAATTAAAGAAGAATCCTCTGGTTCAAGGTATAGGAAAAACACTTACTATGGCCACAATGCTTCCTCCAATAAAAAAAGGTGGGGAGGTTGCTACTATTTCTAATCATCCTCCTATGAGGCTTAAAAGGAGATCTTTCACTGATTTGGGTATGCCTTGATTTTGGTGCACAATAAGGCTTCGGAATCAAATATGCTCAAGCCTTTAGAACCTAGAGCACCTCCAAACCCGTATCCTAAAGGTTGGAATGCAAATGAGTACTGTGAGTATCATTAAGGTACGGGGCACAAAATAGACATGTGCAAAACCTTGAAACACAAAATCCAAGACCTGGTGGACAGTCAAGATATAATCCCACCAAGAGCCAGACCCAATATCACCACTGATCTTCCGGATCATCAGGCCAATGTTAATGTTCTTCACTCTTACGACTTGGAACTTGATTTGATCTCTTTGATTCAATCAAGTGAAGGTTGTTGTTGCGTCATAGCCCTTTATGATTTTGTGGAAGAGATAGATGCGATGAATATACATCAAGGGAGACATACATGGTAAAAGTGAGGTTCTTAGCTCTGCACCCATTCTGGGAATTCAGCCCGAACTGAACCTTGTCCCCTTATCTGGTTTCTCTTTTGACACCATCCAATTCATTGAACAAGAAGGAGGTAAAGAGTTAGTCCCCTTTGATTTTGATCTTTTCGGAAATATAGCTATAATACCCTAAAAATATGCATAACAAGTTTTTGTGAAATAAGTTCTCAGTACGTGGATTAAAATTATCAAAATGGCAAAGGATAATTTTAAAAACTCAGTTAGAGCGAAAAAAAGAAAATTTTTCGAAAATTGTCTGTACCGATATCGCTGCCGAAAAATAGCAGTACGGTCGACGGATGAATTTTTAATTTTGGCAAGAGGGAATATGATTATGTATATTCATGTGTGAATACAGTAAAAAAGAAATATGAAAAAATGTTTAAGAACTCTAATAAAGTAAGCAATGGTAAAACCGTAAATAAAGGTATTTTCGGTAAAGTCTGAGTTTCAGAACGGCTCTGAAACTATTTTTATTAATTAATATTAATAAAAATAAGATGTTTGAACATTCACTTTGAATTTTAATTTCCGACGGAATCATCGGAATAATTTATCGAGCGAAAGAGGACCAAAAGTAAATTTGGGAAAATTGGAGGACCAAAAAGGTAATTTGTCAATTTTTGTCTTATTATATAAGCAAAATTTTGAACCAATTTTTCTGCATTTTCTTGTTCTTCACTGTAGCTCCATTTCTTCTTCTTCCAATTGATTTCTTCTATTAATTTGTGAAAGAAAAGTGTTAGAAATTATAAACTAAAACCATACAAACACTTATCTACCAAAATCAATCATAAAAATTCAAGAAAAATTGAAGAACAAGCAAAAGGGATTTCGTCCAAAAAGAGGTATTTTGAATAATTTGTTTGTTTGTTGGATTTTGTGGTTTATTTAGGTTAATTTGATGATAATAGAATTGGGTAAATGGTTTAATTGCATCAATTGATGCATTAAAACAATTTCCCCCAATTTTCTAACCCTAAATTGAAGTTGTGAGTTTGGATTTTGAGTATATGGATTAGGATGTGTAAATTGGCTTTAGAATAATTCAATTGGGTATTAATTGATGTTTAATTAACATTCATTTCGTTGTAGAAAATTCGTTTGGAGAAAATCATTGATTTTGGCCTAAACCAAGGATTTGAGGAACTCGGTAGCAAATCGAGTTTGCTAGATGATTTGGAGTGATAGGTGAGTCTTCTATGCATCCATTGTCATGCCCAAATTGATAAAATGTCATTTGGAATCCATTTGTGAAAAAGACCATTTGGCCGAACCCTAATTGTGCCTTTTTGCCTAATTTTGTGCTTGGTTTTGGATTTGTATTCCATGCCAAATTGATGTGTTTGTTGAAGATTATTGAGTTGTCTTTTTTGCCTATGGAATTGCTTCCATGTGTGTGTTTATTGATAATTGGGGCAAATGTCAATTTTATGCCGAAACCATGCCGAAAAATCCGTAGGCCAACCATTTGAATGCCACCGTCGCCAGCGACAATGGCATGCCAATTGCTTCAACTTTTTGGCCGCAAATGACCAAAATATGTTTGTTCCCATTTTTGGTCGTTAGACCTTTGGTCATCGTCTAATCAATTATTATTGATATTTTATTGACTTTATGCTCATTAAATTGATTCTAATGAGTTATTGATACTTGCCGATGCTATTAGTTTGAAATGGCATCTATTGATGTGATTATTGCTTCTATTGACTCCAAGGTGATTTGATAGAGCTGCCATTCCGATAGGAAAGTGAGTTCATGCTATCAGCCTTGTGCACATTGTATTGACTGATACCCTGTACTAGGAAGGGATGTCCTAGTCATAAGATCCGTATAGTCTTATGTTTATATATATATATATATATGTGTGTGTGTGTGTGTGTGTGTGTGTGTGTGTGATTTGTGCTTGGCACATTTCTATGCATTTCATGGCTCTATATCTGTCAATTTCCATCTTGTACATGTGATTTATACTTTATTGTTATGATTGTTTACTTACAGTCATATTTTGTACTTGATTCTGTATTATAGACGTTCTAGGCAGTTTGATTCATTTATGTCATCTGCTTATTGCTTATTGATGTTTTATTATCCATTTTATTGGTCGATGCATATTAGATTCACTAAGTATCATATATACTCACCCTCTAACTGTTTACCTCTCAGGTGCAGAGTAGGAGGCAGATTTCCACCACATTTGACTCTCTGTGGATTCTGCAGATCTTGTATCAGTGTAATATTAAGAACACTGTATTATTTTGTATGTTCATATCTTAGCTGCTCTATGGGTTTTGTACGGTATAGTTAGTATATGAACATGTATGTATGAGAATATTGGAGATTATAATAATATGAATATAGCATTTAAAGAATGAATGGTAGAGTGATAGAATGATTAGTTTTATGTGAGTGATTGGTTATATATATATTGTAGTATTATTGATTGATGATGGATTTCTGTCACAGCCCAACTTGGGAGCCATGATGGTCCTAGGGTACGGGTGTTGCTTATGCTACCAGTACCACGAAGAACCCATATAACTATACTATATGGCATACAATACAATAATAAGCTCAATATGGCTTAGCAAACTTATGAAAAATTGGGCAGCATTTCCTCTATATAAGGAGTATGCCCAGCTGCTAAACATATAAACAAGCACTTCAACTATATACTTCCATATCTATCTCAATATCAA
>CANXYC011187207.1:0-30745 GCA_948193065.1 Aleurites moluccanus
GTTCTCTTGAGAGTTGAAAAATCAACATGGTGAAGCCCAAACCTTGTAGTATATCCATCTTTCCACTCAAAGTTGTCAAGCAGTGACCAGGCAAAGTATCCTCGTACATCTGCTCCTTTCCTATCCATTTTTTCAAATGCAGTAGTTAGGGCCTTGAACATCTAACATATACAATCGCAAAGTGTCTCTAGATATATGATAAGGAAATAAAGCCATAAAAAAAAAAAAAAAAAAAAAAAAAAAAAAAAAAAAAAAGTAAGAGGCTAAAGTGGGAAATTATGATACGACCTCACTGCCACTGCCAGAGAATCCAAGTAGCTGCTCATATAGTCCACTCTCTTGACATCTTCGAGTAAAACTTCGGTAGTTGTATTGTTATTTTCCTTCTCACCAAATCCTACAAGAATAGTAAAAGAAATTATAAGTTAAAACAAAAAGAAAAGAACTAAAGAAAAAAGGCATATATCTCGTAGGAACACTATGGCCTGGTCTACACTTTACCATTTTCTGTAATGAATATAGGTATGTTGTTGTATCTGTCTTTTATGTATGTCACTATGTTTTCCATTCCTTGAGGATAAACATATAGCCAGTCAACTGAGGTCTACATGAGGACAAAACCTAATTATTCATTTAAGAGGAGAAGGTAAATTGTGAGTGGAAAGTAAGCTGAGTTCACATACAGGTTCTCCAATGAAGATACCGTCTTTCTGTGCAGTACGCCAAGCAAAACCTTCTGTCTTTGTAACTCCTGGACCTTGGTGACAGAAAGAAAATATGCAGTCCTTTATATAGAAACTATTGTAGTGGTTTATGCCAATGAAGTCAAGTCCACTCTTCAGCTTCTCCAGTTCATAGTTTGAAAATGAAGGCAAGTCAACTCCTAAAATTTGGTGCATTTCTGTTGGATATTTTCCAAGTATAATTGGGTCTAGGAACCTGATGCAGATTTTAGATAGCGTCAAAGGTTGCTTCTACAGTTTATGTAGGAGTTCCGCAATCATCAAAATACATGGATCTATGGATAACAGAGATGCTTACCAGTTCAAATAGAAAGCTTGAGCTCTCTCAACTGCTAGCTTGTCTTCCAAGGAAATGCTGATGGGTTCAAACCACACAGCATTCATAACAATTCCTATGCTGCCACCTTGTTCTCTCTGAATATTTATCGAGAGTGTAAGATTCCAATGATGTCTTGTAGAATTAAGCTCTATTAACTATGTCCATGTTTACACATTAGCTATGAATTCAGATATTTAAAAGTAGTAACCATTTAGTCTTTCTGGATGAGTTGAAGATATTCACTCAAGTACCTGGTATTTAGTTCTGTAAACATTAACAGCCGCTGCATGCGATAGGATCATGTTATGGGCTGCTATAAAAGGATCTCTCTCTGAATCTCCAGTGGTACAGTTCCCAAATGAGCCAGAGCAACGAGCTGGTGGATACAACCCTGATCTATAACTACGAATTACTGCAACATTGGGCTCATTGAAGGTCACCCAGTATTTAACTCTGTCTCCAAAGAATCTGAAACATATATCTGCATAATGTTTAAAGTCCTCCCTAAAAAGTGAATTCATATCAGCCAAACCCAAGTGAGAGGCAGATGGTCTAACAATACTGCAAGTACATGCAGAGCAGGGATCATCCACTTACTGTACTTCAGGACTTAGCCAAGCTCCATATCTCTCTTCAAGTTCCTGAGGAATGTCATAATGAGTCAATGCCACAAAGGGTTGAATCCCTGAAACCAGAGAAAATAATACTGTTGTGAAAAACATGATATGAGAGATCTGCTAATTATAGGAAGGGCAGGTAATAATTACACGAAAATAATTCCAATGATAAATATATTTGTTTATCTCACTTTCTGGGCTCACTTTACAGATTCTGATTAAAATTTCAGGCTATTCTACCCATTTTGACTGTCACTATGGGAATTGAATTGACCTTTATGCAGAAGAGCATTGATGAACTTGTTGTAATGATTGATTCCAGCCTGGTTCACATATCCGAATCTTCCCTCTGGCTCAAGGTAAGATGATAGTTAAAGATGGAATTACAATAGTTTAATCAAATTAATAATCCATCCATTCTCTAATTAAGAAATCATAAACTCACTGGGTAGGACTCTTGCCCATGATATGGAGAAACGATAGCTATTGGCTCCAATGTATTCCATGAGATCAATATCTTCCTGTTTTCTCATGTCATAATCAACAAACTTGATCAGCTCCCTTTCTATTTGTGATGGATTTAAATTATGTTTTTTTTTCTCAGAAACAGATTATCAAACAAGAACTCTATAAATATCACCAACCAATTCTCAGAACATTGCGACATGCTCTTTTCTGGAATACTAGCACACTTTATTATCTTTTTTACTTTGTCCTTCTAGATAGAAGATGTTTTCTCTTGCTAACTATTCCTATTGGCATAATATTTACTGAAACAAAAAAATATTTTATATTGTAAAAATAATTCAAATGTTTCCTTCCCATGATTGATGAATCACGTATAATTGGTTCAGTATCATGAGATTACTCCACTAGTCAATTATGATCAAGATTCAAGAGTGGAAAAGAACCATACAATAGGTTCATGAACTACAACTAGCTATGACCTTATGAGCTCTAAGGAGCAACTTTATATCTCTATGCGAAATAAAGAAACTAAAAAGAAAAAAGAAAAGAACAAAAGCAACTGACGCGCAGAAAGATACAAAAAAAAAGGGTTCATAATGAGCTAATTGTCTTATTAGCATGGAAATCTTAGATGTGGGGCAACTCATGATTGTTAACAATGTATGTCCTAGAGTCTCGTATACACTATGTGATTGTAAAACATTATCCCTATTTATGTCAGATTACTTATGTTCTTTATATGAAAATTGTTCCATTATATTGAATATATGTCCTTAAGTATTTTGTAAAATGATCTAATATCAGGAGTTGAAAATATGAGTGACAAATCACTATAATACAAATATTCTAAAGTGTTCATTGTCATAGGATTATCAAATAGGCGTCATTTTTTCTGAAAAATCATCATCTTTGTTGTTTTCTACAATCAGTATAAGATACTTATGATTATGGGGGTAGTGAGTCTTATACTATGTGACATATGATGGCAAAACAAACATGTGAATATTCATAGATGAGTAGTTGAATTGTGACTTTAAATGATGAATATATGGAGTTTTACTGCTAGTCAATAATTTGTTATCTATATTATAATTGTGCATATAATCATTTGACTTGAGACGACACGGTTATCTCGTGTACAAGTGGTTAGGATTTATTATTAATTACATACCGATGCTATCCACGCACATGTATATGGAATGTAGGTCCTAACTAGTTATGTATGGAGGTAGGTGATCAACAAGATAGAATCCATTAACTTGGGTAAATAAGGAAGAGATTCTATGCTATTTGGTTATTTTTACGCAAATCCTTGGCCAAGATAATTAAGATTCACTATAAAAAGTTTCTAGCAAGAATCGAGTTTATCGAGAAGTAGAACCGTGATGAAGACATATGGTCGAGGGATATTTAGGATTTAACTCCGAGAAGAAGCCAAGATTAATACTAGGTGGGCCAAAAATTAAAACTTTTCATATAGATGCTAAGTTCATATAAAAAGCTAGTTTGGATGGTCAAGTAAAAAAATTTCTATAAACTAATAAGATTTCTTTTTTGCTAGGGTGGCCCAAATGGGTGTTCACTTCGTCTCTGGTTTAACTAAACCATGACTCTAGCCGAGATCGGGACTTCATAATAGAAGAATTTTAGCGCATGATAATTATGATCGATAGTCCATGAGATATTTTAAGTAATCAACTATAAACATTTATTTCAAGTTAGGTAGTCGCAATATGCTAGGCTATGTGTCACTCACGATTTATAGGACTAAGTGTGAAATAGGGTGTTGACTTGTAAATATTTTCAGATCTCCTAACTTGATTTTAGGAGTAATTTGTATGTGTTTTGTATTGTTTCTTCTTTAGTTTTCTTTCCTAATTTAGGATTTAATTAGTGTATAAATTTGATTCTTGTACAAAAGTTAAAGGATGAATGAAATAAGAGATTTCTCTCTTTCTCAACATGGTATCAGAGCCTCCTTTCCTAGAGGTCTGAGGTTGTGGCATTCCTTTCATTTTTTTTTTCCTTTAACAAAGACTGTCTCTCTGGTTAAAGGGCCTGTGGGTGTGCAATCTTGCCACCGCCCTGTTCAGCCAACTACCTAGCTGTCGACCGATGATCGATAGAAGGAGTGTCGCTGGAATCCCTAGCCGGAAGCCTCACGCGCCACTTGTCTCTCCAGTCTCCAACATCATACGCGTATCACCACTTTTTGGTGACTTTTTTTGACAGGACTTGCACGGACCACCTCACCTGAATATTGCGACCCTGGTCGGTTGCATGTTTCTGCCGATTTCAGCCTTCTGATTTAAGGCTTGCTTTTCCCGATTTTGGCCTACTGGTTGTCTATTTTCATTCTTCAGTCTTAGATTTGCTGAGTTACCTAATTTGGGTCTAGTCTGCTGGGTTTTATTGTGTGTCTACTAGTTTGATTTGGTTTGGATTTGCTGGTCTGATTTTTTTATTGGTTTGGTTTGAATCTGGTGGTTTGGATCTTCCTTGTTTGGGTCTTTTATTTTCCTCGCTTTCAAATTAATTTATCCAGTTAGTAAGAATGACTGATGATAAAACCCCAAAAATGAATGAAAATCCATCTTTACATATTAGTCCTGTTAAATTAGATGGAACCAATTTTCTAACATGATCTAGATCATGTTTGTTGTTTATTCAAACTAGGGGTCTACAAGGATATCTAATGGTAAAAAATAAAAAATAGAAGCATCTCAATCATTCGGCCAACAATGGGATTCAGAAAATTCATTAGTCATGTCATGGCTTATTAATTCTATGCAGCCTCAAATTGCAAAATGTTATCTTTTCCTTGATTCTGCTTCGAAAATTTGGAATGTCTCAGCCCAAACGTATTCACAAGTGCATAATGATGCCCAAATCTATGAGATGCGCAATAAAGTTCGGTTTGGGCAACTAAGGAAGGTGGATGACTATTGCTCAATATTTTGCTGAGATGAGTAATTTATGCAGGAACTTGATTATTACTAAAACTTTGAAGCCGAATGTCCTGACGATGCAGTGAAATATCAAAAACTAGTAGAAAAATATCATATCTATGATTTTCTTGCAGGGTTGAACATGAAATTCGATCAAATTTGGGTTCAAGTTCTTGGTAGGAAACCTTTCCCATCTTTCAGACAGACTTACTCGTATATACAACAGGAAGAAAGTAGTCGGACTGCTATGGTACATACAGTGTCGGTAGAGAAAGCTGGGTTACTGGTGAATACTTCATAATCTAAACAAAATACTCCAGAGTCATCAGATAAAGACCACTTGTTGTTTGACTATTGTGGTAAGCCTAGACACACGAGAGAAAGCTGTTGGAAACTCTATAGATGCCCTACTCGAGGTCGTAGAGGAAGGCAACAGAATTCTACTAGACCTCAGACACGTCAGGAGCAACAGAGTTCTTATAGACCCCAGGCTCATAATGATGATGTTACTAGTTCATCCAATGGAACCTCTACATCGAAAGTTTTCTCTAATGATGAAGTACAAACACTCAGGCGTCTCTTATTGAAGCTTGATTCTTCCTCAGTTGCCTCTTCCAATTTTGTGAAATCAGGTACTGCTTTTCTTGCAACACTTGATGATTCCTGGGTTATAGATTTGGGAGCAAA
Source organism: Aleurites moluccanus (assembly GCA_948193065.1). Taxonomy (NCBI): domain Eukaryota; kingdom Viridiplantae; phylum Streptophyta; class Magnoliopsida; order Malpighiales; family Euphorbiaceae; genus Aleurites; species Aleurites moluccanus. Next base: position 5,783 of record CANXYC011187207.1, read on the forward strand.
TAGACATATGACAGGCTTTTCAAAATATTTTTTAACCTATTCACCTTGTTCTAACGAAAATACTATTCATATAGTTGATGGCTCCTTAGCTTCTATTTCTGAAACAGGTTCTATTAAGTGTACTTCTACAATTACTTTAGCCTATGTTCTCCATATTCCTTTTTTCCTGTTAATCTCTTATCTGTCAGTGCTATTACAAATGCTCTTAACTGTAAAATTGAGTTATATCCTACTCATTGCATTTTATAGGATCTGACCACAGGGAAGACGATTGGATTTGGTAGACTACGTGATGGTTTATATATTCTTGAGGATGCTCTGGGTCCCTTTATATCCAAAACTTTGTTAGTAGATTCTAAAACTGTTGCTCATCAGGAAATAAAACAGTGGCATATGAGATTAGGTCACCCTTGTTTTTCTGTAATTTAAAGACTTTATCCTAACGTGTTTGAAAACTGCCTGCTGGATACCTTATTTTGTGATGCGTGTGAATTTGCTAAGCACACTAGATATTCTTATTCTTCTGGTAATAATAAGAGTTTAATTCCCTTTATGACTATTCACTCAGATGTTTGGGGTCCTACTTCTACTGTTTCGTTGTCGGGTTATAGTTGGTTTATTACCTTTATTGATTGTTGCACTAGACTGACTTGGGTGTACTTAATGAAAGCTAAAGATGAAGTATTCTTTTGTTTTAAATTTTTTCATGCTATGGTTATCACCCAATTTGATGCTAAGGTAAAAATTCTACGATCTGACAATGGTACAGAGTATATGAATAGTTTGTGTATATCTAGATTCTAAGGGTATTATACATCAAACTAGTTATGTCAACACTAGTGCTCAAAATGGGGTTTCTGAAAGAAAAAATAGGCATTTGTTAGAGGTTGCTAGGTCTCTTATGTTTGCTATGAATGTCCCTAAGGTTTATTAGGCTGATGCAGTCCTTACTGCTACATACCTTATTAACAGGATGCCTCTTAAAAATCTTAAATTTAAAAGCCCTTTAGAAATCTTAAAAGGGAGTAATTCATATACTATTCTACCTAAAGTATTTGGTTGTGTGTTTTGTACATCACAAGACTAGCAGTAAATTGGATCCTCGAGCTATGAAGTGTATATTTGTAGGATACTCTGGCACTCAAAAATGTTATAAGTGTTGTCACCTTCCTTCTAGAAAGTATTTTGTAAGCATGGATGTTACCTTTAGGGAATCTGAGCCGTATTTTCCTTCACCCCACGCTTCTCTTCAAGGGGAGTATAAGGAGGAAGAGGAAGCACTAGTACCTATTCATTTACAGATTATGAGCCTTGAACAAGATTCTGAAAAAAACTGAACAAAAGAAAGGGAGACTGGATAGACCGGATTTAAAAATATACAATTGTAAGGTCAAGAATAATGCCATCACAATTGTTGTACCTGATCCGACGTCAACTCTGCAATCAGTTCCTGGAAACACATGTGGTAAGTCTTCTTTAACTTCTGATTTTGATTCTGTAAATCCTGATACTGAGCCTATAACTAATGGAATTGATGTTCATATAGCTATCCGAAAAGGAGTAAGACGCATGTACTAAACATCCCATTTCCAAATTTGTTTCTTATGACTCTTTGTCTCCCTCCTTTAGAGCCTTTGTATCATCTATGTCTTCTGTTTCTATTCCACAAGATTGGCAAGAAGTAGTTCATGACAAACAGTGGAAGGAAGCAATAGCGGAAGAGATGAAAGCCTTAGTAAAAAACAAAACCTGGGAACTTTTCACTTCTCCATTGGATAAGAAACCAGTTGGATGTAAATGGGTGTTCACCGTAAAACATAGAGCAGATGGATCGATTCAGAGGTATAAAACCAGATTGGTTACAAAAGGCTTCAGTCAGACGTATGGAATAGACTACCAAGAAAATTTTTTGCCTGTTGCAAAAATCAATACCATCAGAGTCTTGTTGTCATGTGCAGCTAACCTTGATTGGGATCTACAACAGTTTGATATTAAAAATGGTTTTTGGCATGGAGAATTAGAGGAAGAGATATATATGAAAATAGCTCCAGGCTTTTATAATTAGAAGACAAAAGGGAATGTCTGCAAATTAAGGAAAGCATTATATGGATTAAAACAATCACCAAAGGCATGGTTTAATAGATTGAGTAAGGCCATGATTTCTTTTGGGTATTCTCAAAGTAATGTTGATCATACCTTGTTTATTAAACACTCTAATGCGAACTTTCCCTGCTGATTGTCTATGTTGATGATATGGTGGTAAATGGGAATGATAAGGAAGAAATTGCCTATCTGAAGAAGTTATTGGCTAAAGAGTTTGAAATTAAGGATTTGGGAAAGTTGTGATATTTCCTAGGTATAGAGGTTGCTAGATCAGAGAAAGGGATTTTGATTTCTCAAAAGAAGTATACCTTGGATCTCTTAGAAGAAACTGGTATGTTGGGGTATAAACCTGCAAATTCTCCTATTGAGACTAATCATAAATTACAAACTGACTTCGGCAATCCAGTGGAATTAAGAAGATATCAGAGGTTAGTAGGAAGATTGATTTATCTTTAACATGTTAGACTTGATATAGCCTATACTGTAAGCATGGTTAGTCGGTATATGCATGATCCCCGCAATTCTCATCTTAAAGCAGTTTTTTGTATCTTGAGATACCTTAAGGCTAAACCAGGTAAAGGGTTACTATTCTCTAAGTATAGCCTCCTAAGATTGGAAGCATATACAGATGTTGATTGGGCTAGATCTCCTAATGATAAAATATCAATATCTGGCTATTGTACTTTTGTGGGTGGAAACCCAATTACTTGGAGAAGTAAGAAACAAAATGTAGCGGCTCCCTCGAGTGTTGAAGAGGAATATAGAGCAATGGCTCAGGGTGTTTGTGAGTTACTTTGATCAAGAAAGATTATGAAAGAATTGCAACTGACAAAGAGAAATGATATATCCTTGTTTAGTGATAGCAAGGCTGCTATTGGTATTGCTCATAATCTAGTTCAGCATGATCGAACAAAATATATTGAGATTGATCAGCACTTCATAAAGGAGAAAATTTTTCAGGGCTTGCTGAAACTCACTCATGTAACCTTAGATAATCAAATTGTTGATATACTCACTAAAGGACTGAATGGCAAGCAATTCCACAAATTAGTTTTCAAGTTGGGAATGTACAATATCTATGCACCAACTTGATGGGGAGTGTTGAATTGGAAATATTTTGTGTGTGTTTTGTATTGTTTCTTCTTTAGTTTTCTTTCCTAATTTAGGATTTAGTTAGTATTTAAATTTGATTCTTGTACAGAAGTTAAAGAATGAATGAAATAAGAGATTTCTCTCTTTCTCAATATAGGGATTTCACAATTAGTAGAGAAAACGTGTTTTCTCAATTCCATTACTAATTAGACATAAACCTAAGAAGTCACATACCATATAGCATTTATCAATCGAGCTAAAATGATTACCATAATAATTAATTAAATTGTTTAATTAATTGATTAGTGGTAATAGGATTAAGCTAGTAATTAAATTTATAAGGTCCCTAGCATGTCCTAAAGTTTAATACACAATGAGTTTATGTCAATTAAATTTTAATTTGTATGAGATACAAATGGGAATAACTAAATTGAAAAGGTTTTGGACTAAATTAAAAAGAAAGGCAAAGTTGGTCATACATTTGATGTGAGCCCAATCCACATTTGATGTGGAAAGCTACCTTTGGGCTTAATGGATTAATGAGGCCCAAGAGTTGGCCTAACCCATACACATTTGATGTGTAGAAAAATTCCACTAAGGCCAAAGTGGTAATTTCCTAGGCTTAGTGGAGACAAGAATGATTTTAGTCATTCTTATCATTTTTTTGCCTCATTTGACTCTCACCTAACATTAAGGGTTAATGATAAAGAGAAGATAAAAGGAAGAGAAGAAGAAAATGAATTGTTCATTTTCTTCATCTTGCATGTAAAATTTAGAGAGAAGATAAAGAGAGAGAGAGTAAGAAGAGAAGAAGAGTTCTTCTCTATCTTCATTTTCTTTTTATTCTACTCCATATCTTAGTTTTTTGTGGAGCTCTTTGTATGTGAAGTTTGCCTTTGAAGATCAAGTCCAGAGCAACACAAAGAATCCTAGTTTTTCTAAGCAACATTACTGAAGTTCTTGAATCACTTTGCACCTACTCAAGAGAGAGTTCAGGAGCACCCAAAACACCAAGGAAGCTTGATTGGTGAAGTTATGTGTAGATCTACTCGAGGCTTCACAATTGAGGAGCTAAGGTTGAATAATTAAAAGAGTAGTTTTTGCGCTACAAGAGGTAATTTGATTACCCCTCTTCTTTTTCTTCTTGCATGTGTGTTTTGCACTCAAATTAGTTGATAACTTATTCGGCTTATGGACCTCACCTTTTGATGGAGTGAAATTTTGACTCACCCATACTTCCTCTCATCAATAAGGTTATTTCGCCCAACAAATATAAGCTGTCTACATTTAATAATTTAGATAATTGGACATGTTAACCACCATATTCTAATTGATTACTCACAAAATGCATATGCATAAAGTCTTTTGAGCAGCCATTTCATAAAGTCTAAAAGTGTCACTAATTTCTCTCTTCCATTGTCTCACATAAATAGACAATAACTTATTAATATCCTTTTTATATGTTGCAATTGAAAGCTTTTCTGCCACTATTATAGAACTGCAACTCCAGTTCTAAAAACAGAATCGGTTTACTGCTAAACTGGCAAATCATAGATGAGAATAACAAAATTATTTGAAGATTTAGAAAAACCGGTTACTTCGATGTTTTTAACTGAACCTGGTAGATATTTTGTGCAAGAACATTAGAAAGAAAAACTGTTGAGGAAATCAAACTGTTGATGTGGATGTAAGAAGTTCAAATAAATTCAGTCTCACATACGCCAAAAAGAAGTACTTAGATTTACTAATGAAAAGTAGGGATTCTGTTCATTATGGAGTTATAGTTGAAAGGATATATTTTTCAGATTGGATGAGTGGAAATTCACGAGCTGGGAAGTAAAGAACAAACAATTGACTGTTATCCTATGTATCAGAAAACTGCATATGTAAAAAAAATAAAATTCAATGCATTAAAAAAGCACCAGATATCGGTGATATTGATCCACAGCAATGTCTCCATTAGTTCCATCCAAGATATTACCTACCAAAAAACCACACAACTGTTACTACAAGATGGAAGAGTTCACATAGGATGAGAAATGAAAAAGAAAAAGAAAAAGAGCATTAATTGCCAATTATATGCCATCTAACCAGGCTTGTGAGTGAAAGTATCCCAATTGTTAAGGCCTTTACCATCACTCAAGTAAGCTCCTTCAAACTATCAAAGATGAAACAAATTATACATAATGGCATATAAAAAGAGAAATTTGATTCTACTGTGTAATTATGTCAAGGAAAAAAAAAAGAGAAATTAAGGCAACAAAACAAAACCTGGTAAGAAGAAGATGCAGTTCCAAAGAGAAAGCTACTTGAAAATGGGGAAGCATCGGAACTCCCCTTTAGAGAGAGGGAATTGCATGATACTATAATAACTGAGAACCGCACTTCAAACAGCAAGAAAGCATAAAATACAAACCAGAACTCCATAACAAAAAACAAGAAGTATAGCAATATATTTGAGAAGAGAGCAAGAGAGAGGCTACGGAGCTGAAAACGACCAACAGAGAAATATATAGAAGAAATATATATATACATAAAAAGAAAAACACAAGCAGGACCCCTTGATATCAAATACTTGTCTACAATGTCGTTTAGGAACCATGACAAAAACCATACATCACATTGCAAATTGGTATCTAGTTTGCTAAACCACACCTATCCATCAAATAGATAAAAGCTTCATTTAGCATCTGCAAATCTAATCTGACATAACATAAGCATATTATAATAAATGAGTGAGGCAGTGATGTGATGTTAAAGCAAAAGGAAAAGAAAATGAAATATAGACAAGCAAAAATTAAAGTAAATTAAAGGTGATAATCAAATATGAAATGAATAATTAATTGACTTGAAAGCTATAGCACAAATCAATGTGTCACGTGAATTAGATTTCCATATCGTTTAGACTGATTGCTAAACATGTTTCACAGTAACACTGAGGAGAAATTATTAGGAGGGAGTATATGATCTTGCTACCCATGTTAGAGTGGATTCATGAGCGAATGAAGTGGAGATAAGTTTATATGAGTTTATTTTATGTGTCGTTGATGTCCAACATAAACATCAGCAAAATAAAAAAATAATTCTTGATAAATTATTTTGAAAGTAGACAAAACAGGTCATTAGGTAAATAACTATAGAAACAACATATTCAGAAATTCACTGTTCCTAGGGCCCAAACATGGCGTAGAAGTTTGGTAATTGAGAATTCGTAGAGTTAGTGGAGTCTATAATTATAACTAAATTGATAATGGAAAACTTCAATATTCCATTATGAACCTCCAACAATTCCATGAATGGTGATTGGGGAAACCTTGTTCTCCTTCGTGAAGCTTTACTAATTCCATGATGCAGACCTTCCAAGAACCTATTAATTCAATCTCGCCTGGCTGGATACTTGAAATGCCCATCAAGTAACCTGACGTCTCACTTTTCACCGGGAAATTGTAGTGACGGCTGGCTGGGTTGATTGGCTGAAAGACGACATTCTATAGCCATACGAAGCTGCATCTAGCGAATCTGTGTCTGTATGTGAATTAATCTTGAAAGATAATGGATACCAAAGCAGAAGAAGAACGTCGAGAAGACAAGACGACAGTGTCAAGGCCGTGAAAAGCATAGTGGTGAAATGGAACAAAACGACTTCTTGTTTCTTTTTTTTTTTTTTTTGAAAAGAACTTATTGTTTCTTCTAAGAAAACGGCGGTTAACTGATTTTGTCGGTTATTCCGTTAACATTAGAAGGATTTGTGGTAAATATAAAGAGAAATTATTATTTCGTTTATAAAATTTGCTTAATTAATAAAGTGAATTTTATTTTTAAAAAAGGTTAATCAATTAATTTTTAATTTTAATTTTATTTTCAAAATTTAATTAAATAATAATATCTAATATTTAAAATACTTCGTTATTATCATCATTGTAAACACTATTATCATCATCGTCACCATGAAATTTTTCTCTCTCAATCATCATTATCACTGCCACCCAATATCATACCCTTCAACAAATATGACATTATTATCTAAATTTGAACCAATCTCACCACAACAACTCTCTTTCCCACCCACCAATCAACTCTCACCTCTCACTTGTATGGATCACAGTCTTGCAGTTACCGACACCACTGTCACTATTTTTCCTAATGATTAGCAATAATAATTTGCCCAATCAAACCCAAGCATAAAAATCAAAGAAAAAGAAAAATAGTACCAAGTCTTCTATTTGGACTCCATCGACAGCAAATCGTGTTAAAGGTGTTAAACAAAGTGTTCATTTATAATTAGTCAGATAATTAGTTTTGATATTAAAGAAGTTAGCTAATTTTCAGCTTGTATGTTAAGTTCTTCTTTCCTTTAGGTTGTTAGAAATTAGTTATGCCATATGGCATATATGTTTGCCAAGCTGGCAATCCTTTCTCTATAGAACATCATCCTTACACGTTCATTTCCTTTATGTATAATGTTGTTGATTAATTTTTGTAACAAATTCATAGAGTAATAAAGTTTTAATTCACAAAGTTTTCATGATATCAGAGCGGGTTGAGAAAAAACCCAAAATCTTTCTATTAGGTTGTTAGGAGTTAGTTATGCCACATGATAGATTTGTTTTCAAAATCTTTCTTCTTAAATTTGTTAGGGGGAAAATCCAAAATCTTTCTTCTTAAATTATTTTTTTAAAATAAAAAATATATTTTAAAAAATATTTTTATTTATTTTTTATTTTTAAATTTGTCAAAAAATCTGAAAATAAATTTTTTAATCCTAAAAAATATTTTTTAAAGAAAAAATAGAATGTAATTAATTAAATTAAAGGGTATGGATATTTTTATCTTTTTACAGTTCTTGTTGACCATTTTAATGTTGACTAACGACAAAATTAGACGAAAGGGTATACTAATACAACAGAACATTCGCCAGGGGGGAGTTAGTGTATTTTTGAAAGGTCAGGAGGAACTCAGTGTATTTGGTCATTCTACAGGAGGAAAATAGTAACTAACCCAAACCCAAAATATTCTTCTAAACCCAAATTTTCTTTTCTTTCTGGAAACCAAACACAAAACCTTTCAAACAAATAACTCAGAACAATCAATGGAATCAATAAGTAATGAAGAAGTTAAGTCTTCAAAAACAAAAGAAACAACAAATATAAATCAAATTCTTTCAAATAATGATCCAATGACTTTACAGACATCAAATCATTCAGGAATGGTGCTAGTGACAACATTATTGACTAGAAATAATTTCAGAGTATGGAGCAGAGCAATGAAGATTGCACTAGGGACCAAAAACAAATTAGGATTCATTGATGGCAGAATTAATCCACTAGAACCGGAATCACAAGCTTATAAGCAGTGAAAAAGGTATGATTACATTAGCATATCCTAGATATTGAATTCCGTATCCAGAGAGCTTGTAGAAGCATTTATATGCATAACAAATACCACAAAGTTGTGGGAGGAGATTCAGAATGTTTTAGTGAAAGTAATGGCTCTTTGATTTATCAAATTAAAAGGCAAATATCATCAATATCTCAGGATAATGATTCTATTGCAGTTTATTTTATAAAGCTAAAGAAATTGTGGGATGAACTTGCAAGTATAGAGTTGATTCCAACATGTGTATGTGGCATTACAAGGCAAATTCATGAGATAGAGAACATAAAAAAGCTAATGCAGTTTCTAATGGGATTACATGAGGGATATGAACAAACAAGAAACTAGGTCCTGTTATTGGAGCCTCTACCAACTGTTAACAGAGTCTACTCTATGATTATAAAGATAGAGTCACAAAGGCAAGTAATTACAAATTTTTCTAAAAATATAGAGTCAGTTGCATTGGTTAGCAAAAATCAAAACTACAGAAGAGAAGTTAAAAAAATATGATCCAGCTAAGGGCCATAACACCTATTGTAATCTAAATAGTCATACTAAGGATAAATGCTTCAAACTAGTTGGATATCTTGAATGGTTTATACAAAAAGGCAGAGAAGAACTCAGGAATAAATATGGAATAGCTGCCCAAGTAATTTCATTTAATCAAAGTGAGAAAATCTCTGAAACTCCATTGGATGAAGAAATATATATGACAGCTAGCAAAATAGAAGAACTCCCCTCAATGTTTAATGTTTTGCAACAACATATGCAAAGCATTATGAATGGGAAAAGTTCAATGGCAGCAGCAGGCATTGGACATTAATCAATATTAAACAGCAATAGCTATACAGCTAAATTTTTTTTCCACTTGTCTCTCTTGTGCTTCAACTCTTGGCATTTACTATTAGGTAATAGACACAAGGGCAACTGGTCACATGAGCACTCACAAAGAATTATTTAACAATCTAGCCTATCTTTTACATGAGATATACATTATTTTGCCAATGGAAATAAATACACTGTCAAACAACTAGGAATAGTAAGTTTTCAACTTAACTTCACATTAACAGAAGTCCTTTTTATACCAAGATTCGAATTTAATCTTTTGTCAGTTAACAAAATCTAGTGAAGGAAAAATAGTATAATATTTCCGTATTGCAAATAGTACATTGCCTCATTAAAAACATGTCACGATCTGCTTTCGCAGACCGCGATGGTCCTAGGGCACGGGAGATGCCAATGGCGATCAACACCCGTAGAACCCAGTATCACATGCACAATCTATAATATTGCAGCGGAAATACAACTATGACCAATATTGCAGCGAAAACATAACTATATCCATCATCAATCAATAACAGTATATATAACCATTCACTCACATAAATACTATTCATTATGTCACTCTGTCATTTATTCTGTAACTTTCATAATCTTATACATTTATACTTCAAAATGTCTTATACACTTACATAAACAATTTGTCTATACCATTATACAATACCCATGGAGCATCTAATATACATATATAAAGATATAGTGTTTAAATTAATTACACTGACTTATCAGACTGCAGAATTCCTTGGAGAAACAAGAACCAGGAATCTGCCTCCTACTCTGCACATGCAGAGAGTAAAAAGTGAGAGGTGAGTATATATGATACTCAGTGAATCTAATATGCATCGCCAATAAAACAAGTATGGAATATCAATAAACTCGATAATAACAATTTACAGAAACAGTGCCTGAAAGTGCCAGAATAGGCCAATATAGATATCATAGGATCAGTAAAAATAAGGAAAACAGATAAAGAGATGGATTGTATGACATTATACAATCTCCAGTAATCCGTATGGACCATATGTGAACATATAGGTCTCATGTATATCAATATTTGTATCATAAGACTGATCAGGTTTTATGGCCAGGACCATAACCCTTCCTAGCTAGGGTATCAATAATACAATGTGCACAAGGTCGACAGTATTTTCCCACTACCCTATCGAATCTGTAGCTTTGTCATAACGTATAAGGATCAATATCAAGAAACAACATATCAGTGAATACCATGATGAAACAATGGCATCATCCAGTTCAATAGACTCAATATCAATCAATCAATAAAATCCATAGAATCGATAGTAAATCATGTATCAATAATTCATTAGAATCAATTTAATGAGTATAAAATCAATAAGACATTAATAACAATCGATAAAATGATGACCAAAGGTCTAACGACCAAAAATGGAGACAAACATAATTTGGTCATTTTTGGTAAAAAAGTTGATGCAATTGGCATGCCATTATCACTGGCGACGGTGGCATTCAAATGGTTGGCCTACGAAAATTTCGGCATGAATTTGGTGCAATATCGACATTGCCCCAATTATCAATGAACAAGTATATGAAAAGAAATTTATAGGCAACAACCACAACTCAATAATCTTCATCAAAGGCATCAAATTAGGCAATGGAAAAGCAAGTCAACAATATGAACAAAAACAAGGCAAATGGCTCAAATTAGGGTTCGACCATAACTCAATTTCCACAATTGGATTCCAAATTTCATTTAATCAATTAGGGCAAGTAAATTGATGCATAGTAGACTCACCTAACACTCCAATTCACCAAATGCACTAGGTTTGCTACTGAATTCCTCAATTTCTCCTTTTAGGCCAAAATCAGCAACTTTTCCCGAATGAGTTTTCTATAACGAAATGAACATCAATTAAATATCGATTAATACCCAATTGACTTATTCTAAAGCCAATTTACACATCCTAATCCATATACTCAAAATCAAAAGTCAACTTCAATTTAGGGTTAGAAAATTGGGAAAAATTATTTAATGCATCAATTGATGCAATTAAACAATTTACCCAATACTTTTATCATCAAATTAACCTAATTAAACCATAAAACCAAACAAATAATTAATTTATTCAAATTACCTCATTTTGGCTGAATCCTCCACTAGCTTGTTCTTCAATTTTTCTTGATTTTCTATGGCTAATTTTGGTAGATTAGTGTTTGTATGGTTTTCGTTTATGATTTGTAACACTTTTTCTTCACAAATTAATGGAAGAAATTCAAATGGGAAGAAAGGAATTTGGCTACGGTGAAGAACAAAAAAATGCAGAAATTTTCTAAGTTTTTGGCTTATATAATAAGATTAAATTGGTAAATTACCCTTTTGGTCCTACAATTTTCCAAAATTTACTTTTGGTCCTTTTTCACTCAGTAAATCATTCCGACAATTCCATCGGGAATCGAAATTCAAAGTGAATGTTTAAATATCATATTTTTATTAATACTAATTAATAAAAATAGTTTCAGAGACATTCTGAAACTTAAACTATCGAAATTCACTATTTACCGAAAATACCCTTTATTTACGATTTTGCCATCACTTACTTTATCAGTGTTATTAATTATTTTTTTTCATTTTTATTTTTACTGTATTTACACATGAATATACATTATCATCTACCTTCAATCCAAATTCAGAAATTCATCCGTCGACCGTATTGCTATTTTTCAGCTGCGATATCGGTACCGACGATTTTCGAAAAATTTTCTCGTTTTCGCTCTAACTGATTTCTAAAATTATCATTGGTCATTTCAATGATTTTAATCTATATAATGAGAATTTTATTCACTAAAACTTGTTATGCAAATTTTTAAGGTATTACATTTTACCCTCCTTCAAAAAAATTCGTCCTCGAATTTAAATACACACATACATCTTAGTATTGGAACAAGAACATATACTTGGCTTTCGTATTTTGTTCACTTTCTCATGTACATTTATCCATAGTCTGATTCCTCCACAATACTTTTACCATTGAAATCCATTTTTATTCCGTAACTGTTGGACTTGTCGATCTAAAATTCCTATTGGCATTTTCTCATAGGACAATTTTTCATTAATATCAATGTCTTATACTTTCAATACATGTGACATAACTGATGCATACTTCCATAGCATTAAGATATGAAAGACTTGATAAACATGGCTCATACTAAAAGGAAGAGCCAAACTGTACGCTACATTACCAAACCTTTCTAATACCTCATATGATCTCACACATCTCAGTGACTGCTTTCTTTTCTTACCAAATCTCATAACACTTTCCATAGTTAATATTTAAGAAAAACAGGATTACCAATTGCAAAAAAAGCATCCTTTCTTTTCGGATCTGCACAACTCTTTTGTTTGTTAAAAGCAGTTTTTCATTCGTTCTTTGATAATTTGCATCTTTTCCATTGACTCTTTTATCAACTCTAGACCTTCTAACTGTTTCTTATCCAGTTCCATCCCACATATCAGAGACTGGCATTTTCTACCATGAAGCGTCTCATATGGGGCCATCTCGATAAAAGAATAATACTGTTGTTATATGAAAATTCAATCAGTGACAATTACTTATCATCATAACCTTTAAATTCCATAACACTTGACCTTAACATATTTTCTAATGTCTTTATCATTCATTTGATTGTCCATCTGTCTGTGGATGGAACACTATACTGAATCATAGTGGTGTATCCATAGCTTCTTTTTTTTTTTTTGAACTTCTGCTAAATTGAGAAGTAAACTGTGTTTCTCTATCAGATATCATCATTTAAGGCACTTCATGAGCCTTACAATCTAATCAACATATAGCTGTGTATATTAAACTGCATCAATATTTAGTCTTAACCTCAAGAAAATGAGTAGACTTTGTCAATCTAATTACAATATTTCATAGTGCATTTCCACTCAGTAACTGTATCATCTGTATCAACTTTATGCCTTTTGATGTTCAATCTTAACCTATTGACAGGCTAAGCTTGTAGACACAACTGAATCACATATTAAGCCATCAATAAACATTCTTTAAATCATGATACATCTTGGTAAATTCCAGGATGTACACCGTACGAAGAATAATGAACTTCTCTTAAAATCTGTTCCTGAAGTTCATTAATATCAAACACACATAACTGTTTATCACACTTCAATTTACCATCCTCAACTGTGAACTCTAATGCTTTACCCTTTTGAACAATTTTCCTTTAACCTCAAAAGATATGGATCCCGATCTTATGTCACTTTAATATCATCAATTTACAATGGTTTAGCCTGACATTGGGCTATCAAAGCCTGGTTATGATCCTAGGATCTCAAATCTAACTCTATACCCATATCAATTAACTCATTCATTGCATGAATCAGTGGTCTTCTAACAATAGAGATATGAGCTAGACTACCCATAGTCTTTTGACTAAGAGCATCTGCCACTACATTAGCTTTACTCGAACGGTAAAAGATTTCACAATCACTATCCTTTACTAATTAACTCATCTTCATTGTCGAAGATTCAGATTCTTCTATTGTATAATATACTATAAACATGTTGTAGACTCTTATGATTCATGTGAATTTCACACTTAACATCATACACAGTATCTTTAAATATTTAATGCAAAAACTATTGTTGCATTTTCAAATCACGTATCGATTAATTTATCCCATGGTTCTCTAACTATTAAGAAGTATATGCAATCACTCCTCTATTTTGCATTATAACACATCTCAATTCAATTCTGGAATCATTACAGTACACTATGAAATTATCATCCACTGATGATAATGTTAACTCTATACCACTCATAAGGCAAAGCTTCAATGTCTAGAAACTATACTCTCACATTCTTATGTCCATTGATACTTCTCTTGTTTACTGATCAACTTAATCAATCAAAGTTGCAATCTTTGAAAAATCTTTTACAATCTCTTGTAGTAACCTGTCATTTCAAGAAAATTACAATCTTAGAACATTAATAGGCTGAGGCCAATTAATTACTGCTTTTATCTTTTAAGAATTGTCCTTAATACTATCTTTACATAGCACATGACCAACGAAACACATTCCAATTAGCTAAAATTGACATTTAGACAATTTGGCATACAATTTATGCTCTCATAATGTCTATAACACAATCCTCAAGTGCTCTACACATTCCTCTTCTCTCATATAATAGATAAGGATATCATATATAAACTTATTCAATACATAACTTAAACACTCTGTTCATTAAATCCATAAATATAGCTGGAACATTAATTAATTCGAATAACAATACCAGAAACTTATAGTGTCCATACAGTCTTTGAGTACATTTTCTTTCTTAACTTTTAACTATCTAATCAATCTTTGAGAGGTGTTTTGTAATTTCTCAAAAAATACATTAGAGAACTCTCGGACCTTAGGTGTACGAACAATCCCAATTGAAATCTTTTACATATCCAGTACATATACTAGATACACTGTACAAATCCTTCTTTATTATCTTTCTAGCCTGAATCACAGAAATGAAATTGATTCTAGTTTCATAATTATCATTCTGGAACTCAAATTTTGGTTGCCTCTTGGGCTGGAATTTAACTCTCTTTTCGTAACAATCAATAATTGCTCGATGAGCAATTAACCATTCAATACCAAGTATTACATTAGTTGCAACACAGGAACCTCTATCAAATTAGCACGTAAAATATTATCATTAATCTCACTAATACATTTTGGATAACAATAATTCATTTATACATTCTTCCCCATAAGTGTAGTTGTCTCTAAGGGCACATTTAATAATTTATCTCTCTCTATTTAACTATGATGCAAACAAAACAGTGTGTAGCACCAAAGTCAACTAATGCATCTGTTATATCATTTTGTATTAAAATCATACATATATCTATATTATCAAATTTATGTGTCTCCTATGTGCTAACAGTAAAAACTCTTCCTTGGCCTCTACCTGCTGGGGCCTGACTACTGCTATGACCTCGTCCTTTACCTCTGCCCTTACCAGGAGCCTCTTTAGTCACATTCTGATTCATCTGTATTGTAGGTTGAGACTCTGTAGCAGATGGTTGTTGATTGCCCCATAAAGGACATCTATTAATGAAATGGCCATATTGCCCACATTTCAGGCAAGTACCTGACTGTCTATGGCACTCCACTCCATGCCTTATATCACAAAAGTCACAAATGGGCATACTAGGCATCTAGGTAATAAGTCGAGAAAATCCTTGGGAATAAATAGATACTGACTGCATTGGAGGCCCTCTACTCAGAGTCCTCCTCCTCTGACTGCCTAATGAAGATCTCTGATCAAATTTAGGCATATTTTATATTTGTCTCGGTTGGGAGCTGGCCTCACCTCTTTTAGTTGAGAACCAGGTCCAACTTTTCTCTTCTGATCTCTTTTAGCTCTCTCTAACTTATACTTTTCCTCTATTTGATTAGCCTTATCAATAATAATAGTCAGAGATGTAAACTATGTAGCAATCAAGACATTGTGAAGTGAGGCATGTAATCCTCTTCTGAATGTTACAATCAAGTCTGACTCAATAGGAGCAATACACGTAGCATATATGCTCAATCTAATAAATTCCTCAGCATATTTCTCAATAGAGTTGTTACCCTGCTCCAGTTGTTCAAACTGAATCAGGTTTCTTGCTCAATCGGCTCATCGCCTCTATCACATCTGAACTCTAGCAAATTTAGCTTCAAAAAGCTAACCATATATACTCTGCCCTCATCAATAATCCAACGAGCTCCCTGCATAACAGGCTCTCCCAAAAACACTACTGGCTATACTGGAGCATCAGGAGCAACATGCAACCTGGGGTGGCACTGCTGGTGCTGCTGGAGGTGGCGGCATATTATGTCCTTACCGCCTCAATTCAGCTAATTCACGTCACAATTTCATTATTTCTTGCATCATTTCCATTCCCCAGGGGTCATCAGTCCTCTCTGTATCCCCTATAGTCCGTCGAGATCTCGACGGTCCCTCAGAAACAAAAGCTTCCCTGACTAGTGACTCATTAGAGGCTACCACTGCCTCTCTGGTATTCCTATCTCTGTCGTCGGACATTTCTGTCACTATAGACAACAAAAAATAGGAACAATCTCAATACGGTATGTTAACGCAGAATGCTTATACACATTTGACGAACACATCAATAGACATAATAGGAATTCCTATGCTCCATGGTATACTTAACTCTACCCATACTGTACTTAGTTACTATTTCCTCTATAACTTTGTTACTATTCATCCATAACCTATAGCTCAAATATCTGTAACCTATAGCTCTGATATCTGTAAGTCTAATTCTCTGATATCTGCAAACACAGAGCTCTGATACCACCTCTGTCACGACCCGCTTTCGCGGACCGCGACGGTCCTAGGGTACGGGAGATGCCAATGGCGACCAGCACCCATAGAACCCAGTATCATATGCACAATCTATAATCATCATTGCAGCAGAAACATATCTATAACTAATATTGCAGCAGAAATACAACTATGACCAATATTGCAGCGGAAACATAACTATATCAATCATCAATCAATAACAGTATATATAATCATTCACTCACATAAACACTATTCATTCTATCACTCTGTCATTCATTCTGTAACTTTCATAATCTTATACATTTATACTTCAAAATGTCTTATACACTTACATAAACAATCTGTCTATACCATTATACAATACCCATGGAGCATCTAATATACATATATAAAGATACAGTGTTTAAATTAATTACACTGACTTATCAGACTGCAGAATTCCTTTGAGAAACAAGAACCAGGAATCTGCCTCCTACTCTGCACCTGTAGAGGGTAAACAGTGAGAGGGTGAGTATATATGATACTCAGTGAATCTAATATGCATCGCCAATAAAACAAGTATGGAATATCAATAAACTTGATAATAATAATTTACAGAAACAGTGTCTGAAAGTGCTAAAATATCCCAATATAGATATCATAGGATTAGTAAAAATAAGGAAAACAGATAAAAGGATGGATTGTATGACATTATACAATCTCCAGTAATCCGTATGGACCATATGTGAACATATAGGTCTCCTGTATATCAATATCTGTATCATAAGACTGATCAGGTTTTAAGGCCAGGACCATAACCCTTCCTAGCTAGGGTACCAATAATATAATGTGCACAAGATCGACAGTATTTTCCCACTACCCTGTCGAATCGGTAGCTCTGTCATGACGTATAAGGATCAATATCAAGAAAAAACATATCAGTGAATACCATGATGAAATAATGGCATCATTCAGCTCAATAGACTCAATATCAATCAATCAATAAAATCTATAGAATCAATAGCAAATCATGTATCAATAACTCATTAGAATCAATTTAATGAGTATAAAATCAATAAGACATAAATGACAATCGATAAAACAATGACCAAAGGTTTAAAGACTAAAACTGAAACTAAACATAATTTGATCTTTTTTGGCCAAAATGTTGATGCAATTGGCATGCCATTGTCGCTGGTGACGGTAGCATTCAAATGGTTGGCCTACGAAAATTTCGGCATGAATTTGGTGTAATATCGATATTGCCCCAATTATCAATGAACAAGTATATGAAAAGCAATTTATAGGCAACAACCACAACTCAATAATCTTCATCAAAGGCATCAAATAGGTAATGGAAAAGCAAGTCAACAATATGAACAAAAACAAAGGCAAATGGCTCAAATTAGGGTTCGGCCATAACTCAATTTCCACAATTGGATTCCAAATTTCATTTAATCAATTAGGGAAAGTAAATTTATGCATAGTAGACACACCTAACACTCCAATTCACCAAATGCACTAGGTTTACTACCAAATTCCTCAATTTCTCCATTTAGGCAAAAATAGGTGACTGTTCCCGAACGAGTTTTCTACAATGAAACGAACGTCAATTAAATATCGATTAATACCCAATTGACTTATTCTAAAGCCAATTTACACATCCTAATCCATATACTCAAAATCAAAAGTCACAACTTCAATTTAGGGTTAGAAAATTGGGAAAAATTATTTAATGCATCAATTAATGCAATTAAACAATTTACCCAATCCTTTTATCATCAAATTAACCTAATTAAACCATAAAACCAAACAAATAATCAATTTATTCAAATTACCTCATTTTGGCCGAATCCTCCACTAGCTTGTTCTTCAATTTTTCTTTATGTTTTATGGCTAATTTTGGTAGATTAGTGTTTGTATGGTTTTCGTTTATGATTTGTAACACTTTTTCTTCACAAATTAATGGAAGAAATTCAAATGGGAAGAAAGGAACTTGGCTACGGTGAAGAACAAAAAAATACAGAAATTTTCTAAGTTTTTGGCTTATATAATAAGAGAAAATTGGCAAATTACCCTTTTGGTCCTCCAATTTTTCAAAATTTGCTTTTGGTCCTTTTTTCTCGGTAAATCATTCCGACAATTTCGTCGGGAATCGAAATTCAAAGTGACTGTTTAAATATCATATTTTTATTAATACTAATTAATAAAAATAGTTTCAGAGACGTTCTGAAATTCAGACTATCGATATTTACTATTCACCGAAAATACCATTTATTTATAGTTTTGCCATAACTTACTTTATCAGTGTTCTTAATTATTTTTTTTCATTTTTATTTTTACCGTATTCACACATGAATATACATTATCATCTGCCTTCAATCCAAATTCAGAAATTCATCCGTCAACCGTACTGCTATTTTTCGATAGCGATATCGTTACTGACGATTTCCGAAAAATTTTCTCGTTTTCGCTCTAACTAATTTTCTAAAATTATCATTCGTCATTTTAGTGATTTTAATCTATATACTGAAAACTTTATTCACTAAAACATATTATGCAAATTTTTAGGGTATTACAAAACATTACCAGTAATACCCAATAGGACAAAATTTTTTGTTAAGGAAAAAAGAGTACAATGATAAACTTTCCCTATTTGCAATATCACTAAATATTTTTAATACATTACATTCCAATATTATAAACCAATGTTTTGAACGTTGTATTAAGAAATATCTTAGTAAACAAATTTGCTAGATTGTTACTTGAACCAATTTAGCAAATACTAATTTCATCATTATTTTGTAAATATGTAAAAATAATATCAGACCTTGTATTATTACTAAGATGCATTAGTGCGCCTATTGCACTAGGATATGGTATTATATGACCAAAAATTTATTCATTATCTTTTCAAGGTCGGAAAGAGTTCTCATTCACATCAAGTGATTGAACAACCATTAGACTATTCAATGAATGTGTTTTGTATATAAAATTATTAAAGGATCTTTTCTATATAAGTTGACTGATAAATAAAAAAAAATTTGGCCAAATGTTAAATTTGTAAACTGAGATAAAATTTTATTTTTCCAAGATATTTTTCTCTTAAATTCATTTTTCAAATAATATGTTGCTTTTGAAAGTTTTTCAGAAATTTCAATAATATTCAAATCATTAATATACAATAATTATGACAAATTTCTTTATAGTATTACTTTTATATTCTACATTGAACAAGTATTCACTAATGCGATTTTACCATATGTCCCCAAATTATTTTAATCCATACAAAGATATTTATAATTTAATTGAATAAATTTCTCGAGAACTTAAATAATATTTTTCTAACATTTTAAATATTTCAGAGATTTTCATATAAATATCATTATCAATTAAGTTATATAGATAAGTTGCGACTATATCAATTAGGTGAATATCAAGTCTTTCATGCACTGCTATATTAATAAAATATTAAAATGTCATTGCATCAACCACAGAAAAATATATCTCTTTATAATCGATTCCAAATTTTTGTGAAAATCCTTGTGCAATAAGTCTTGCATTGCATTTTTATAATTTTATTTTTCTCATTTTTTTTTCGCACAAATATCTATTTGTATCCAACCAGTTCGTCCAAAAATCTTATACTTTTTAAAAGAATTCAATTCTACTTGTATTGCAACTTTTTATTTTGGTCAATCAACTTTATTTTGACATTCTTAAATAAATCATGGTTCAATATCATCATTTTCATTCATAATATTTAATACTATACTATATATAAAACAATAGTCAACAATCATTTTATTTTGGTTCCATCTTTTTCAAAACTAACATAATTTATTAATATCTCTTCATTTTACTAATTTCATGTATATGTACATTTTCATGAAGTATATTCATGTTAATATATGCATTTTTAATAAAATTATATTTATTATTTATTCATTTTCTCTTTTGAGGATTTTTATCCTTATAACTAATAGGCCTTCCACACTTCAGGCGTTAATGAAATTCATTAATATTAATATGTTGTCTTTCTGGGACACAAATACGTATTGAAATTTTAATAGTTGTTATATGAGATTTTGTTACTTGTTTTAGATCAGTAAGTGCATTCGACAATTGATTTGCTATTTTTTTTTTTTTTTTGCAGATAAATTATTTTCCAAAGTATTTCATGTTATTAAATTTCTCAACTTTTATTATCTCCTCCTAATACTGGGAATATTACTTCATCAAATGACAATCTGTAAATCTCGCAATAAATACATCTCCTTTAATAGCTCAAAATATTTAATTTTTGAGGTTGAGTACTCATCTTAATTCTTTGTGATGGAACAATTATGATATATACTGCACATAAAAAAAATTCTTAGATAAGAGATATCTAACTTTTGACCAAAAGTTAATTGATTGACTTGAAAAATCTTCCGGTTCTTTAATTATTTCTCATATGAATTTTCAATAATTTTTGTCATTATTTTTAAACCAAGATGACCTAACCTATTATGCTAAATAATAAAAATATTGGATGTGTAAACTTCTGATTTACTATAAGATTCTCTTCATTTTACCAATTTTTGTATTATACAAATCAGAGAAAATAACAGAAAATTTTTTAATATATTTTTTCTACCCGAAATAATGCTTGTAATATGGAAGTATTATTGAATTCTCTCATTTACCGTCTCAATATGATATCTATTACTGCAAATATCTTTAGAACTTAACAAATTTTTATGAGATTTTGGAAAAAATAATGTATTATATATAATAAATTTTGTTCCTCTTGTAATAATATATTGGCTCTTCTGAAACTTTCAATTATTTTTTATTTTACCAGAAAGAATTGTCTCACCTATTTTCAAAGAAGAAAAATATTTGACATTTTTAAAAATTGTACGAGTTATAACACTATTCATAATATATATATATATTGAAATTAATTCTCCCATTCAATATTTTAAAAAAATTATATGTCACATCAATGTGAGTAATATCTATATGATCATAATTAAGATTATTATTGTTAGAGATAAAATTTATCTTCATATTTTTCTCTCTTTTTGCGATACTCGATAAATATCAATAAAATATTTTATCATATGACAAGTATGTAACCAATTTTTCTTCATATCATATTGATAATATATACTTTAAAAATTTTGTCCATCTTTTTTATTATTATTTATGTATTATTTTATTCCACTTCTGATGGTAATAAGTATTCTTATAATATTTCTTTATTCTTATGAAAAAAATAATTATTATATATTTACTTTTAAATTTCATAGTATTATTTTTATATATTATCACATTCACTTCAGGGAATAAGATAAAACCAATAGGATATATTTCATGAATTTTTCATTAATAACTTGTTATTTTATTCAGTTAAGTATCACTGCATTCACTTCAGTGAATGAGATTGAACTAGAAGACGTAAAGTTAATTCATAACATTTTTACAATCTTTTTATCGATATTGCTACTGCACAAGCATATTCGATATATGAAAAATATTAACATATCATTATTTATAAATATTCCCCATACATTAAGTGTTAATTCTAATAAAAAATCAACATATTTGAAATAAAAAGAATAACTTTGCAATATCATAATAAATAAATTCATTATCATTATCAATACATAATTAAATTTAAAAAAATTATAATAATTATTCTAATTTTTTTATTTATACTTTTATAAAATCACAAATATAAATCATTTTCTTTTATTTAAAATTATATTTTAATAAGTATAAAATATTATAATCTATACAAAAACAAATATCAAAATTAGAGTAGAAATTTTTTAAGTTAGATGTAGATTGAAATAAAATAATAATGCCTAAAAATAAAATTTACTTAGTTAAATATCTGAATTAGAATATTATCAAGAGAAAGAACTACAAATCTCAAATAATTGAATAAAAATGTTATCAAGAGAAAAAATTTCAAACTTTTTAAACAAGAAAACTATCAAATGTATTATGGAAAAAATCATGTTGATAACATGTTATGAAAAATAAATAAAATAATATTAAATAAGAGTACAAGAATAAAAAGATGTAAAAGGAGAATTTTATATTGCATTTTTGTATATCTCGCAAAGCAATGAGTACCTCTATTTATAGGGTACAAATCTATCATAAGTTATAGATTATAAATGGTGTAATAAACTCAAATATAAATACCATAAGTTATAAAGTATTAATGGTCTAATAAAACTAAACTTAAATACAAAAAATTTATGAAGTAGTGTGATAGATAAAAGGATACACAAATATAATGGAGTAGTAATATAGATGAATGAACATTCATATTAATTTATATAATTATAACAGTTTTTGATATGTCTTAATTTAATTATCATATTTTTCTAATTCAAACTATATTTTACAATAAACTCTTATATATTTAGTCTTATGTAAATTAGGATGTGAGAGAATTAAGAAGGTAAAATGAGATCAAAGTAATAAAAAAATTAGATAAGTTAAAATAGATAATTTTTTTAATAATTATGCATTTTTCAACTAGATAATTATTGTAAGACGGAGGAAATAATTAATTTGGATGATGAAAAATTTAAGTGTATATAAAAAATATTTTAGTCTTTATATAAATTTTTATTGATAAAAATAGATGAAAAGATTAATTTATTAATAGAACTAAAATTGAGGAATTATTAATTAATTTTTAAAAAAATAGAAATTATATCATTAATTAAGTCAAATTTTAAGGACGAAATAAAAATTTGTTCTTGTTATAAAAATGACAGATCATGCTCAAATCGGTCATTTTCGATCAAATAAAAGTCTACATTTGTGTATATATGAACGACTTTTGCATAATTTATGTAGTTTAATTATTTAAAGAAGATTGAAGTACTAATTTATCGCTTACTCCGTTAATTTTTTATGGCATTCTTGCAATAAAGGACTAAATTATATTTATTGTTACTAAACTTATCATTTAAATTCACCATTATTTCTAGACTTCAATTTGTTATTAAAACCCTTCGACTTCACTTTCATCACAACAATGAATTTTTTCACTAGTTTTTTACCTAAACCTTATAGGAAAGCATACGTGGCATTCAACTTAAAATTTGTTTAATAATTTTTCACGTCAAGCGACATGACACATATGCAATTTTTTAGCTCAACATTCTCCCACTCCACTCTTTCATTTCACTTCCTTGTCTCCGTAACAAATTACTATCTCACAAGGCTCGACTTTATTTAAATTTGGATCCAACCATCACCATTGTTGCATCTATAATCTCAGTCACAACATCCTCCTCTTCTTCCTTCTACTTTTCACCCTCAATAAAACCAAAGGCTTAACATTAGTATGTGAAAAGAATTTCTTTTTCTTGAATCTCAAATGGATTATAATGTAAGCACCAATATAAATTCAAGAAAGGACTAGAACTTTTCATTGGGAGCTGATGAATTTTTGAAACTCAAGTGAACTTGTGAAAAAAGAAATTAAAAAATAAAATTAAAATAAAAATAAAAAACAAAGAAGAGAAAAATGCAAAGCAAAGAAATAAAATAAAAAGAACTAAAAAATGAATGAAAATTGAAAATTAGGACTTGGAGTATACCATGTTGCAGCATCAGCAAACCCAGTTCTGAAACTTCTCCAGAAAAGCAGAGGAAACCTAATAGTATTCAGATACCACAAGAAAATGTCATAGGTCCTCACCTATACAGATTACAAATACAATCAAATTGAAGCCAGTTACCCTAAGAAAACCACCTCAAAATGTATAACAAAAGGGCTTCTCTCCAACATCAATTGAAGAATCCATTGGCATTTCTGAGGGTTGAATAGAATCGTAGAATGGTTATGACTCAGGTTTGTGAATCTCTTGTTCAATATAAAATTGACTCATAAACTATTTCTCAATTTGACACCGGTGGCACAGAGTTATTATATAAAATTTGGCTCCTAAGTACTTCATAGAGGGCTAAATTCGTTTGCTTTATCATCCAAAACAATTTTGATGCTAAGGGTGCTAAAGATCTAGCCCTGCTATAAAGGATTGTTGGGTTTATTAAATAACCCTAATTTATGTTCTAATATAAATCCTAATAGGTAAAGAACCTTTGTAGTGGGCCTAATGGGCAAGAGCCCATTAACTGGTTCAACCCTAGTGTAAACCTATATATATGCTAGCTGGGGGCAGCATGCTAGGTATTCCAAACTAG
>CANXYC011187268.1:0-13585 GCA_948193065.1 Aleurites moluccanus
CAACGTCGCTGGCGACAATGGCATTCAAGTGGTAGGCCTATGGAATACAAACCAATAGGCCAAAGGCAAATGAACTAGGCATTTCATCAAACACATGGTGGGCATACAATGGCAAGCCAATAGGTTAGGTTTAGGTGCAAACTTGACTTGCCTAATTCAATTAACACAAAGTCACATTGTCAACAAAGGTATAGGCATCAAAGAAACACAATTAAACAACATCAAATTATGATCAAATGGCATGGAAATTCAAGCAAAAATTCAAAGGGGGAATAGTGACTTAGGGTTCGGCCATGGTTGGATTTTTGCCAATGGTTTCCATTCATCAATTCAATCAATTAGGCATGGTTTAGGATGCAATATAGACTCACATAATGCTTCAAATCACTTGAACAAGCTCACTTCCACCGAAATTCTCCAAATGCACCAAATAGGTCACTTTGATCCAAACTTCAATTTTACATCAATTAATCCATCAATTAGTTGCCTATACATATTCAATTGACTAATTCTAACATCAATTATTATAAACTAACACTAAATCATCAAATCATTTCTTACAACTTCAATCTAAAGAGAGAAAATAGGGATTTCCAACAAATAGCATCAATTGATGCAAATTAACTATAAACCCATTCAATTCAACTTAAATAACACCTAAATAAACTAAAAAGATTGAACAAAACAATTGATTACCTCAAATAGGATGCAAGTGCCGAAATCTCTTCTTCAATATTCCTTGAAATCCTTAGCTCCTTTCTACAAATTAAGGATTGAAATAAAGAGAACTAAGTGGATTTGATAGTTTTCTATCAATTTTCCTTAAAAATTTTGATGAAAGATGAAGAATTCATTTGGAAGAAAGAAAGAACATGATTCGGCCATGTATAAGGAAGGAGGAGAAATATGATGCAAATGGCTAAGTGAAGAAATAAATAGAAAAATCAATTTGGCAAATTACAACTTAATCCCCGAACTTCCATCCATCACACTTTGGTCCAAAATCTTCTGTAATTTATTCTGTCAATTCTATTAAGATTTAAATATCATAATGGGGAGTTAATAAGCTTATTTTAATTATACTTATTTATAAAAATATTTTTGGAGTCATTCTGTAACTCCGACGGACCAATTTTCACCATTCACCTTAAACTTCCTTTTATTTATGATTTTGCCATTGGTTACTTTTTCAGTGTTCCTAAATGATTTTCACTTCTTTCTTTTTACCAAAATTACACATAAATTATGGTGATCTTTTACCCCTAGATCAACTTCAGAAATTCTTCTGTTGACTAGACTACTAATTTCTCGGCAGTGTTCCCGACACCGCCGCTTCCCAGAAAAGTATCAAGTTTGCTTTCTAACTGTGTCTCTAAAATTATTTCCCATCATTTCAAGACCAATGAACCATATATTGAGAATTAATTCATGCATGAGAATTATAACTTTCTAGGGCATTACATAAATTCTTGGAGGAAGTGGAAGACAAGGCACAAATTTTGAGAGTTTCTGATAGGAGAGTTATGGAGTTTGCAGGTCACCTTATGAAGGGTGATGTCCGTGACTTATTTAAAAGGAGTATTTTTGGTTTACTTCTTAGTGATGGTGGGATCACTTGAGCTCATTTCAAGGAGCTTGTGATGAAGAAATTTCTTCTGGAATTAGTTAGAGAGGCTAGAGCCTTGGACTTTGAGAGGCCTATACTGACTCCTGATATGTTTGTATCTGAGTATGCTAAGAGGTTTAGCAATTTGAGTAAGTTTGCTCCTGCTCTAGTGCCTAATGAGGTGGCACGGATTCATCGACTTAAGAGGGAATTGTTGACCCCAATATTCAAGAATTGTTTGGTACAGGAGTTTGATTCCTTTTCCACGCTGGTGGATAAGGCAAGGGTTATAGAGAACCAAGAGATGGAAGCAAGGTTTGTTATGGAGCAGAGGAAGAAGGCAAAGATTTGAGGTTCATCCAAGTCGGGTAAAGATAAGAGTGGAGTAAAGAGTATGGGTGTTTCTTTTCAGACTACACCAGTTGGTTTTGGAGGTCAATCAATCCAATCACAGTAGAGACATAGTTCTTCCGGGTATACTACGCAGATGAGTTATGGTTCTAGTAGTTTGGCATCTCTAAGAGGTTTAATTCATCTTTGTCCTACTTATGGGAAGCAGCATTTCACAAATGCTATAGGGAGACTAGTGTATATTTTAGATGTAGTCAACTGGGCCAGTAGGCATTGCACTCAGATAGACCTCGGGCTTCCCAGTCCACAGTTCAGATGTATAGGGGATGAGGTGGTACTCAGTTTGGTAGAGGAGGTTTAGCTAGAGGACAGGATATGGAAAGAGGTTCTAGTTAGACAGTGGGGCAGGCACCGATTGGTGGAGGCAAGGGAGAGTTTTTACGTTGACTTAGCAGGACATGCGTCAAACATTGTTGTGACAGGTATTATCCTTATTCAAGCTTTGAATGCACTAGTTCTATTTGATTTTAGTGCCTCGAATTCCTTTGTTTCTTCATGTTTTGCAAAGAAATTGCTTATGGCATGTAAACTTTTCGATTATGCATTATTGTGTCAACTCCTTTAGGGGAAGAGATAGAGGTGAATGAAATTTATCCTTCTTGTTTAGTAAGCCTTAATGGCAAGAGTTTGGAGATAGATTTGGTTGAGCTGCCAATGTTGGAGTTCGATGTGATCTTAGGCATGGATTTGTTGTCCAAGTATTTTTCTATCATTGATTGTGTCCAAGTAGTTTGGAGTGAGGTTCGTTATAATTTGATATCCGCCATCGGGGAGAGGAGATTTTTAAAAAAAGGATGTCAAGGATATTTGGCATATGTCCAAGACATGAAGAAGGAAGTGAAATGCATTGATTAGATTCTTATTGTGTATGAGTTTATAGATGTATTTCCAGAAAAATTTCCTAGTTTACCACCAAATAGAGATATTGAGTTTAGCATTGAAGTACTCCCAAGTACTAATCCAATATCGATACCTTCATATCATATGACCCCTATTGAATTAAAGGAATTGAAGCTGCAACTGCAAGACTTGTTGTATAAAAGGTTCATAAGGCCTAGTAGTTCTCCTTGGTGTACTCCGGTGTTGTTTTTTAAGAAGAAGAACGGATCTATGAGATTATTTATCGATTATCGATAACTCAATAAAGTCACTATTCAAAATAAGTATCCGCTTCCTCGGATTGATGACTTATTTGACCAGTTGCAGGGAGCGAGTCATTTCTCTAAGATTGACTTGAGATCAGGTTATCATCAGTTGATGATTAAGAGGGAGAATGTGCTTAAGATTGCTTTTAGAACAAGGTATGGTCAATACGAATTTCTAGTAATACCATTTGGATTGATGAATGCACCAGCCAGTTTTATGGATTTGATGAACTAGGTCTTTAAACCATTCTTGGATAGGTTTATGATTATATTCATTGATGACATATTGGTGTATTCCAAAGGTAAAAAAGAACATGAAGAGCATATACACATAGTTCTACACACTTTAAAAGAACATTTGCTTTATGCTAAGTTTTCTAAATGTGAATTCTGACTTGATAGAGTTAGCTTTCTGGGACATGTGATTAATAGAGAGGGGATTTTTGTAGTTCCAAAGAAAGTTGATATGATTCTGAATTGGCCTAGACCCACCAATATGACAGAAGTTAGGAGTTTCCTGGGTCTAGCAAGCTATTATCGGAGATTTATTCAGGATTTCTCTAAGATAACTGCTCCTTTGAGTAAGCTCACTTAGAAGCACATAAAATTTTAGTGGACTGATGATTGTGAGAATAGTTTTCACAAGTTAAAGACTTGTTTGACTACTACTCTTATTCTAGCACTATCTTCTGGTGAGGGTGGTTTGTGGTTTATTGTGATGCTTTAAAAGTGGGATTCAGTTGTGTTTTGATGCAAAATGGTAAGGTAATAGCTTATGTTTGAGTTGAATTATCCAACCCATGATTATAGATGGCTGCAATAGTGTTTACTTTAAAGTTTTGAAGGCACTACATGTATGATGAGAAGTGAGAGATCTACACGGATCATAAGAGTTTGAAGTATATCTTCCAGCAGAAAGATTTGAATCTTAGGCAAGGGAGATGGATGGAGTTGCTTAAGGATTATGATTGTGAGATTTTGTATCATCTAGGTAAGGCTAATATTGTAGCTAATGCCTTGATGGTGTATTGAGATATAGTACACGATTATGTGTTCCTGTCATGGATGATATGATTGAGCAAGTGTTAAGGGAAGCTCATTATGCCAATTATAGTATGTTTCCAAGTGCCACCAAGATGTATCATGATGTTAAAGAATCATATTGGTGGTATGGCATGAAGAGAGACATAGTAGATTTTATGGCTAAGTGTTTGACTTGTCAACAGGTAAAGTTTGAGTACTAAAAATCATTCGAGTTACTTCAACAGTTACCTTTGCCAAAATGAAACTGGAAAATAATAACTATGGATTTTATGGTAGGTTTGCCAAGAACTTCAAGTGGACATGACTCCATTTGGGTGATTGTGGATAGCTTGACTAAGTCAACTCATTTTCTTTCGGTAAAGACTACCTATTCGGCTTTTCAATATGCTCAGTTGTATATTGATGAGATTATGAGATTGCATGGTGTTTCGGTATCGATCATTTCTAATAGAGGTGCGCAATTTACCTCAAGATTTTGGTAGAAGTTGCATAAGTCATTAGGTACTCAATTGGATTTCAATACGGCTTTTCTTCCACAGACCAATGGACAATCAGAGAGGCATGTTGAGGTTGTGCATTCTAGATTTTGGAGGGAATTGGGATAAGCACCTACCATTGATCGAATTCGCTTACAACAACAGTTATCACTCTATAATCCAAATGACATTGTATGAGGCTCTATATGGGAGAAAGTGTAGATCCTTTATTTGTTGGTATGAAATTGGAGAAAGGTTCATTGAACATCACGATTTGGTCTGATATACATCTGAGAAAGTACCTTTGATTCAAGAACAATTGAAAACTGCTTTTAGTCATCATAAGAGCTATGTCGACCCTAAGAGAAAGGATCTTCATTTTGTCGTTGGTGATAAAGTCTTCTTGAAGATATTGCCAATGAAAGGAGTTATGACAGTTGGGAAGAAAGGCAAGTTATCTTAGAGATATATTGGACCTTTTGAGATTTTGGACAAGGTTGGAGATGTTTCGTATTGATTGGCACTTCCACCAGACTTGGATAGTATTCATCCTATGTTTCACATATTTATGCTTCACAAGTATGTTACGGATCCTTCGCACGTATTGCAAGTGCAACCTTTAGAGCTTAACTCATACTTAACTTATAAAGAGGATCCTATAGCCATTGTTAATAGAATGGTTAAAAGACTTCGGAATAAGGACATAACTGTGAACACTCATTTTTTGCACCCGTCGGACTCGTGCCTAACCGGTCAGCACTCACTGAAACCAAGCCCACATGCCGGCAAACTCAAAAACTGTCAAAACTGGGTCCAGGCCTCAGTCGTACCCTCAAGGCAAGACGTTGCCACCCTCTTTAGGGGGTGGGGGCGGTACCGCCAGCCACCTTTTGTGATGCTGCCCTTCTTGAAAGGCGGTACCACCCTCTTTCTTAGGCAATACTGCCGCTCCCCTCCTGTAGCAGCCCCCTTGCCTATAAATAGAGACCCCATCTTTCATAATTGAGGACCCTGAAATCTCTTGAAGTCGATTTTTCCTTCTCGGATTTCTTCTATTCACTCTTATACACCGATTTCTTCTTATTTCTTTAACTCTCTTTGAGTTTAAAGAATAATCAATTGGGGGCATGTGGAGCCCATTTTCTTTAGTTCTCTTTAAACTAAAGAAGAACCAAATCTAGGGCGTGTGGAACCTCAAAATCATTTTTAATATAAAATCACTTTGTTGGTTTGCTTGTTTTCCTTTTTGACAGGTAAAAGGCAATCCGACCATTAATCCAACCGAGCTTCAACCGATCCAAAGCGGAACTCTGATCCAGAAGGACAATCCGACCGTTGCCTTCCCAAAAAGCAAAGGAGAAGGTATCGTCTCCTAACTTTTTCTATTTCTAATAGAGCATCAAAATAGGCAAATCTCCTTTATTTTAGTAGAGCATCAAAATAAAGAGTCCAAAACATGATAAGTTAGGCATAAAATCAATCCTCCTTCATAAGAAGGGAGAACTGCGTGGGTTTTGACTCCCATTTAACGGGATACGCAGGCAAGTTATGTAAGGGCTTCAAATCCAAAAAGGTCAAAGTGATCTCTTTTTTATTAATTAACTGTTTTATTGAATGTATTATTCGAGGAATATGTGATCGACCTAGAACCCATAAAGGCTAGAGTTGATATCCCATATTTGAAGATTCTTGAATTATAATAATTTAATTATCGCTCTCTTAACTACTTTCCTGCTTTATTTTCATCTAACCTGCTCATGCATCTATATATCTCATCCTTCAAACTGCTCATGAAAATGCTTTAAATAGGTTAAAATTAGAAGTCAAGTTCAACCAAAAACATAGTCCCTGAATCCTCTTTGGTTTCAAAGACTAGTGCACTTATATTTCCTTTGGGATAAAATTGGAGTCAAAATGGGTTTTTACCTTAAATTTTTCCAACAAAAACAACTTAAGGTGGAGACTTCAAAACGTCAAAAATTATTTTCAAAAGGCGCTAAAGTCACCTCCTCCATGAGAAATCGTTCATAAAAATGAGAGCATCCTTAATCCCTTGGATCCGCGAGAGGAGGTGCTCGGGCAAGGCCTCACAGCTAACGACTCCGCTGGGGAAAAACTTTTTTTTCAAAAGTAAAAGAGGACTACCAATTGGTTGAAAATATTTTCAATAGTGACTTTTTACTTGGCTTTTAGTTTAACTTTGATTTTCATGCATCACTACATCACCAGTTACGAAATTCAAACCTTTGGATAGTGAGTAGCATTGATCCGACAACTCTCTTTGAGTATGTTAGAAGATAGCAAAAGCATCCACCCTGCAACGAATCTTCAAATCCTTTTTGAAGTGTAACGAGCAGTCATACTGTTGGACCCACGCGAAACTCATTGTTTCACATGTGGTTAGGTATATTCACTGCTCTAGTGTGACGGGTACCGTATAAACCAAACCACCTAGCATTCATATAAATAAGCATTAGATCTTGGACCTTAGGGCCCATAAGCCATGATAATGTTTAACTGTCATCATGAACCAATTTTTACATATGCATAACCATGCATACATGCACAACCATGCATTCATGCATTTATGGACTAAGAACCAAAGAAGTCAATGGTCAAACCAAAACCCATAAACTCTCAAACCTCACCTAGATTAGGTCCTTTTTTTCTCCCATCTTTGCTTAGGTTTTGTTTGGACCACCATGACCTGATTCAGGGTATTTTCTTTTCGAAGGTACAAATGGAGGGCGTAGGACCTGACATGGAAGCCATAAAAACACTTTTAGCCACCCTACTCAAGAAACAAGAGGATAACTTTCGTGTTGCTCTAGACCATGCCCTTGACACACAACGCCAATCCATCCTCACTGAGGTGAAAACAATAATATGTCAAGGATCAAGTACCCATCAAGCCAATACCCCTGATGCATCTTCATCCCTTCTGCCAAATCCTGTTATTAATCTGACAAATAGTGGGAAAGCTACAGAAGTTGACATTACTCCAATCACCAATCTGAATAGTTGAACCTCTCCATCCTCCTCCCCAAATCTTTTTCATGGAGGAGAAAGCTCCAACCCGGCTGAAACGAAGAAATTAATGGAAAAATTTAAAGCTATGGAAAGGCTTCTCAAAAATATTAAGAAGCATGAGTATCTCGTTGATGTGGATGCTCTTACTCTTTTTCCAAATGCTAGAGTTCCTCCAAAGTTCAAGATGCCTAGCATGGACAAATTTGATGGCACCACTTGCCCAAAAACCCATTTAAAAATTTATGTGGGAGCCATGAACCCATTAGGGGTGGGCAATGAGCTCCTTTCCCAATTGTTCCAACAGTCACTCATAGGGGCTGCAATGAGATGGTTCGTTGATTTAGACACCAATTTTAAGAAAAGTTGGGATGATATCTGCAATGCCTTTGTCAAATAATATCATTACAATCTCGAGGTGGACATCACCAGGAGGGATTTGGAAACCACTAAACAGCAACAAATAGAGTCTTTCTCACTTTTGCTCACAAGATTGAGGGCTAAAGCAGCCCAAATGATGAACAGGCCTACTGAGCAAGAACAGATTGATATAATTATCAAGAATCTCCTCCCCAGTTATCAAACTTGTTTCCAAACCCAGTATTTGCCAGATTTTAAAGCTCTTATCGCCACTGCTTCAAAGATAGAGGATCTTATACAAAGCAGGTAAATCAAAGAAGAATCTTCTGGTTCAAGGTATAGGAAAAACACTTACTATGACCATAATGCTCCCTCTAATCAGAAAGGTGGGGACGTTGCTGCTATTTTTAATCATCCTCCTATGAGACTTGAAAGGAGATTTTTCACTAATTTGGGTATGCCTTTGATTTTGGTATATAAGAAGGATTTGGAATCAAATCTACCTAAGCCTCTAGAACCTAGAGCACCCCCAAACCCTTTACCTAAAGGTTGGAATGTAAATGAATACTATGAGTATCATTAAGGTACGGGGCATAAAACAGATATGTGCAAAACCTTGAGACACAAAATTGAAGACCTGATGGACAGTCAAGATATAATTCCACCAAGAGCTAGACCCAACATCACCACTAATCCTCTCCCGAACCATCAGGCCAATGTTAATGTTCTTTACTCTTATGACTTGAAACTTGATTTGATCTCTTTGATTCGATCAAGTGAAGGTTGTTGTTGCATCCTAGACCTCAATGATTTTGTGGAAGAGATAGATGTGATGACCCGAAGTGGAAGACCTTACCAGTCAAGCTCATCAGTTCAATAGCTTGTTCAGCATGTCCCCCCGCCCATGGAAAAGATAAACAATGAGCCCGAAAATGATGCTATCCTCAAGCAATTAAAGAAAATCCAAGCCAGCATCTCTATTTGGAGTCTCATCCAATCATCCTTCCCATATCGCCAAGCTCTTTGCAAGGCATTGAATCAATGTCAAGCCCCTATCAACATTTCTCCTGATACCGTGGTTGCCTCACTCACTAGCTCGACCAAGGCGGCTACCATCTCCTTCATATATTAGGATTTACCTAAAGGATGAGAAAATCACAATCACGCACTGTATGTAATTGTGATGACCTAAGGGAAGACAGCCCCAATGGTTTTAATAGATAATGGGTCTGTCATAACCTAATTTTATACTATGACGGTACTAGGGTACGGGAAATGCCAAAGCAACCAGTACCTTGAAGAACTCATTCTTTTACTATAACTTTACTTTTACCAATTTAATAATGTCATGTAGAAATATTCCATAATCATTTGATACATTTTCGGTAGTAAATTTTTTTCTAAATTATCAATTATTATAAGATTCCTTACAGAAAAATTGACAGAGTTTCCTCTATAACTCTGACTTAATCTTTCTGTAAGAAATAAAGATTTACACTTCCAAATAAACATGCATACCCTTATATCCTCCATTAATCAACACAACTCAATAAACACTTCAATATTTACATTCACATCTCATATTAGATTTGGTTATTAGTTTGATTATATTAAAACATTAAACTCTTAACCAAACCAAACCTTATATACATTATACCAAGGAACTTCTATACACTGGAGTAACTTCAATACATACATTTGAAATCCAAGGCTGAAGATAATGTAGCCAATGGATGACTGCCTCACCGAGGTCTTGAAAACATTTAATAACTTTGGGGTGAGTATAAGATTATACTCAGTGAATCTAAATATATGAATATGCAATATTATTCATGAAAAGCCACATCTATCCATTAATGATCTGTAAATAATAAATAACTAATAATGGAATAGTGAAATACATATCATGAACCATAATGCATATAATGTAACAGGAATGAGTTATATGTAATTTATCATTATATAATACTGTACTTTTACTTCACTTCTCTACTTTCACATTTCCATCCAATCACACCATGGCATGGAGAATTTCACTGTCACGATCCGGTTTCCCAAGCCATGACGGTCCTAGGGCATGGGAGATACCAATGGCGACCGGCACCCGTAGAACCCATGTCAGTCATATCAATCCTATCAATTCTATATAATACATATAAATCACATTCATAATTTCCAATCATTCAATTAATCTGCCATACATCCTGATAATATCTGACATATGAGTCCACAAAATATTCCATTGAATATATATATATATATATGTCATCCATTTAACAAAACTATCATCAGTTACATGTTCATTTCCTAGCTAACCCGTACATACCTATGGAGCAGCTAGATTATGAACACCAAAATAAATATTGTTCAAAATAGAGAACTATCAATACATCTGAAATCAGTGGCAGAATTTCCAAAGAAGTAGAAATATGGATTCTGTAGCTCTAATCCTCTCCTGAAAGGGGAAACAATAAAAGGGTGAGTATAGATGATACTTAGTGAATTCACATGCATCGCAATAAATATTAGGCATTTTATAGCAAAGGTATCAATCAATAAATTAATAGGGTACCGAATAATTGTCAAGGTACAGTAAGCCAATAATCCAACATATAAGTTTGGTATCATATATGGAAAGACAGATACAGGGATGGACTGCATGAAAAGAAATCATGCAATCTCCAAACAATCAAATGCGTTGGACCATGTAGGTCCTAGATCGTCCATATCAGGGCAATTAAGCATAAGGCTAATCAGGCCCTATGACCGGGACCATAACCCTTCCCAGCTAAGGTACAAATATACAATGTGCACAAGGTCAACAGTATTTCCCCACTCCCCTGTCGAATCAGAAGTTATGTCACAACCATACCAAGGTCAATAATGAGGGATACCATTAACAACAATGGCATTCGGATTCAATCAATCAGTTCGGTATCAATCATATCAGTATCCAATATCAATAATGGCCATGCCATATACAGTATCCAATATCAATCAATAATAGGTTTAGTATTCATAAGACAAAATAAGGTTCATGAGACAAGAAAATATGGTTCAGTAAATTAAAAAGGAAAAAATATCAATGAAGCAAAGCTATACAACAATATAAGAATTTATTGGGTAAAGAATATAAAGGCAAGTTTAAAGAAAATCAAGGAAATTATACAATGTGGGGTTCGACCATTTGGGGGTTTTTCCCAAATGGTGTCCAACAATCAATTAAGCAAATTCAATAGGATAAATGATGTTTGTAGAACTCACCTCAACTTTCCAACAATCAATCAATTAGCCAATCTCACCAATTTCCTCCAAAAATCTCCAATTTGGCTACTAGGAGAATTCAGTTTCCAAAATCTACAATTCCACATCAAATTGGTCATCAATTAAGTGTTCTCTTGTACTCAATTAACTATTTCTATCATCAATTTATGAATCCCATCACTATTTTATCAATTCATATTTCAAAATTTCAATAAAACCCTAAAGTTTAGGGATTTCAATGAATTAGTGTTAATCTATATAAAATAACACTAAACCCATTTATTCTAACCTAAATAATATCTGTTAAATCAATAAAATCTAACAAATAATCACTTACCTCAAATGAGTGTCAATGGCAGAAATTATTCTCTCTGCCTCAAAATATTCCCAGCTCTATCCACAAGCTTAAGACGAAATACTGTAGTCACAGAATATTTCTATATATTTTCCATGAATTTTCTCTAGAAATTTTGATGGAGAAATCGTGAAATCTATGAAGAAGATGAAGAAACAATGTTTCGGCTCCTTTGGGAGAAAATACGAGCATGATAGAACAAAGATGGAGAAAATAATAAGTTTAGGTATTTTTAATTCCTTAGTTACTGCCCCTTTATAATAAGTTACTGCCTCTTAAATATAGGCTACTGCCTCAGTAACGGAATTAATTAAATCCCGCTCCACTATTTCAAATCCGCTGTCCTAGCTCGCGAGTTCACCCGCTCACCAATCCCAGCTCGCCAATGCTTCCTCGCATTGCCGGCTCGCCATTTCACTTCTCTTAAGCCAGCTCACATATGCCAGGTCGCATATGTCTCTTCGCCAGACCCAGTTCGCATTTCTTCTTCGCCAATTCCCTCTTTGCATTCCCTCTTCGCATTTTCTCCTCGCATTCCCTCTTCGCATATCCTCTTCACATTTCCTCTTCGCCATTCCCTCTTCGCATTTCCTCTTTGCCATTTCCTCTTCGCATTTCCTCTTCGCATTTCCTCTTTGCCATTCCTCTTCGCCATTCCTCTTCGCCATTCCCTCTTCGCCATTTCCTCTTCGCATTTCCTCTTCGCCATTGCCTCTTTGCAATGCCGGCTCACCACTTCCTCCTCACATCTCCCACTTCGCATTCTCACTTCGCGTGGCCAACTCGGCAAGGCCTCTTCGCAAGGCCAACTCGGCAAAGCCAGCTCGCCAATGCCGGCTGGAAAACACTTACCCAATTTACGCAAATTCGCTACTGACCTGTAAATTTCTAACTTCTAGCACTTAGAATACTTTTACAAATTTAGGAGCTCAATCCTTTAATCAATATTTTACACTGAAATTTCCATTCTCATTTACAATCATTATTCAAAATAATTAAATAAGTAAAAAATCATACTTATTGCATAATAATTTAATTCAACCAATTAAATTTTAAAATTATACACATATATATATGTTCAAAAATGACATATGAAAATGGTAGGTGTTACATTCACCCTCTCTAGCAAAGGTCAGAGCATATATATATACATGTGTACAGAGCCGATGGATTTACTCACTACACCATCAAAGTAGTCCTGTTATAATATTATATAAAAATGTCTCATATAGTATGAATATATCAATATTAAGTCTCAAATATGACTTTAATAGTGTTAAATAACATTACAAAGATCAAAGGAGCAATATGGCTCAATATGAAAATTTTGGTCTCCGGGGCCCAATTGTGCCAGCGCAGTTGACACCCCTAAATTACGGGTTCATTTCTCATTTTTCAGGCACTTTCTGGTTTGCCTTGAAATCAATATTTCCATGAAATTTTATTTATAAAAATGATAAATATATGTATATAATAAGCAATTAGGCTTGATTTGACATCAAAAAGCCTTTCAGAATAAATTTTATATAAAGTCAAAGTTTAGGTTAGTTTCAAACATTTCGGCAGCTCTATTTTAGGTCATTTTAGCAAAACAGCCCAAAAGTGGATCATCAATGATTTTCAAGCAAGGATATCATTTCATGTCCATAAATGCATGACTTATGAATGAATAATGCATGAATCATATATATAGACTCACCTCAGACAAAAACTCCAAATGTTTCCCAGCAGGCCTAGTTAGTCCGCGACTCACCGTCGGCGGCCCTTGCTCGGGAGGATTCCCTTGTATTGATAAAATCACTCCGGTAAGATTTATACTCAATACTATTCACATCAAAACACATATCAAAGCATATCAAGGCATATCAACATACATAAACACATATGCTATACACCA